>CM060609.1:39652795-39960295 GCA_030578255.1 Tiaroga cobitis | reverse complement strand
ACAGAGATCGATTCAGATGTTGCATTTGTTTTGAGAGTTTAATCTGATTTTGTCAGTTTTGTTTCGATTCAATACTTCAGCATTGTAACATCATCAGCCATATTTATCATGAATTATCCCTCATGAATTATTTAAACAATGAATTTAAATGAATTATGAATGTTGAAAACGCATGTATAAAACCTTTAACACCTGAACGATTTCAGAGTCATACAGGCAGGTGTGAATTTGATTTATTCATTTTGCAAGATAACTTTTTATAAATATTCCTCCTTTCGAAAATAGTTACTGACTTGTATATGCGGTTAAATAGTTAAACAGTCTGAATTATTATGACATAACTGTATTTTGATGTGTGTGCATCCATTATTTTAGCTCTTTATTGTTCCAATCCAGTCCATAACCAAGTGTGCTGCATGCCTACCAAGTAGACAGTACTGTTAGGCATCAGAAACTCACACATGACGTGAAAGCTGGCCCAAAACGTGGATAAAATTATACTCCCCTTTGTAATAACTTCTTTGGCCAAATTCAAAGGCAACAAGAAGTCCTAAGAATTTATTCCTGTGATCAAAGCAGAATTTTCAACATCATTACATCATCATTATTCATAATCATTACTCCATTAGTGGCACATGATCCTTCAGAAATCATTCTAATATGCTGATTTGCTGCCCAAGAAACACATTATCAATGTTGAAAACAGTTTTTGCTGCTTAATATTTTGGCGAAAACTTATTTTAGGATACTTTGATGAGGCATTTACTTATTAATTTAAAATACAACATTTTTGTAACTTTGTCTTTACTGTCAATGTAATGCATCCATACGAGTATTAATAAAAAAAAAAATGAAATAATAAAAAATCCTTCTGACCCCAAACTTTTGAACAGTAGTGCCAAAAAGTATCAATATATTATTGTTTATCTAGTTAAAAGGTGACTACATAATCCACTATTTGTTTATATGTACTTTTTAGTGTCAAAATCTCAAGTGAAAAGCATCGTCTATGCACAGGGTTCAGATTAGCCCCTATACGTTTCCAAAACGGTTATATTCTGCATTAGAAGACAGCTGGTTATGTAGGCTGTAGGCATCAAGCCAGCTCAATGGGTTTTGGAACAGAACCTATGAATTATGAATTTTTAAAACTCAGTAATGGTCTTGCATCATCATGGTATACAAAAAAAAATCTTTTACTGTGAATTATCATGTCTGAGGCAATGTTTCTGGTGTTTCTTTCTCTGGGCTTGACGTGCGGTACTTCTGACGTGTTTGGCCTCAATATAGGAGAGTGAATCATGTCTCATATGCAGGGCTACAGCAGGGACGACTTTGAATGGATGCTGGTTTTCAGTGCACTAAAATGCTGCAATAAGAAACTGCATTAGCATACAGAATTTACACCATCTCAGTCTGTTTCTGTCACATGAAGACTTCTTGAAACACTTTTCCTCACTTTTTGTCAGCAGTGTGAGTGTCTTTCAGGGGTTAGGACACCTCATCATCATGTGCTTAACAAATCCAACCCTCCACCGCTGCTGTACCCAGAGGTTCATCTCTAAATCAAACTCCGAGGCGACAGAAAGGCTCCAGAAATAGTGGTTCAACTGCTTTCCTCTCTCTCTGTTATGATGGACGCTGCCTGGGTAACAGTGCTGGAAAACAAGCAGATAAATCAGTCTGGCTCCGCCCACAGCAGCCATCCGTCAAAGTGACAGGCGGCTCCAGACACCTCCTCCCATGATTTACGCATCACGATAGGGCACGTGCTTCACGAGACATCATAGTCACATTTTCAATGTCTTAGCACGGCATGCTAATGATCAACCCACTCGCAGAGAAGCTGAAAATAGCCAGCGCTGGGGGATAAATATGTTTTTAGAGCGTTTTTCCAGTGACACTTTCCAGGCATAATTAGAGTCGCTGGAAACAAACTTCGACAATCAGGGAAAGCTTGATTAGCATGGCTGTTGAGTCAGCAGAAGAGGGAATTCTGGGACAGGGGTGGCATTAAGGCCACCAGCTGGAAGTTGTAGAGCTGGAGTGAAAGATCAGGCTGTGAGGGCCCGTGTACACATGACTTTCCCCTGTGTGCGTGCTGGAGCCAGGCCGTTCTGCCTTCTGCCAGCCTGGGCATCTGAAGCTGTAAGACCAGCCTCTTGAAAACCTCTTACCAACCTCCCACTGCCTCTCACTGCCGCTCTTTCATTCTCTCTGTGGTTGCACATATTACAGGCATCTTCATATAGCCAATACTGATTATTTATTTTTATCACTGTCTGAACTCAACTGATTTTTAATTATTGATATGAAATGGATCAAATAATATTTTTGAATATAATGTTTTTCTATCTATCTATCTATCTATCTATCTATCTATCTATCTATCTATCTATCTATCTATCTATCTATCTATCTATCTGTCTGTCTGTCTGTCTGTCTGTCTGTCTGTCTGTCTGTCTGTCTGTCTGTCTGTCTGTCTGTCTGTCTGTCTGTCTGTCTGTCTGTCTGTCTGTCTGTCTGTCTGTCTGTCTGTCAGTCAAACTTTCTGGGCTGCCTCTCTAAAGCCAGAGTTTGTCTCGACAAACTTTTTAATGTAGTTATTATTATTAGGCATGTTAAATAGTTGCATATTTATTTATAATATTATTTTTAAACCACTAAAGAGGTGCATTTCTTGTAGTAGCAGATGGGGTCCGAGGGCATGAATGATTAACTCAATAAATGTATATTCATTTGCACAATCAACACAAACATCACACCCCTCCCTTCGTTGCTCCGCCCGCAAAATGCACAAACACTCAATGCAAGAGTGGATGTCTCTTTTCATAGCTGAAGTGAAGCAAAATAATGCTTTGGGAAAAATAAAGTGAAGATGACGAGCGTATGACGAAAAAAAGACCAAACAATTGACATACAGGAGTGTTTACAAGCAAGAGTTGGTTGTTAGTCGTCAGCAGTTCCAGATAATATAACCCAAAACTGTCCTGTTACTTAACATTACAACAATATTGGTTCTGTGAAACATAGCAAGACCAATGGTACCTCTGAGTCCATTTTTTAAGGCTTTCCTTCTTAGGTCTTTCCAGCGCTGGAAAGCTTTTCTAATATTAACGCGGGTCTCAAATATCTTCCCTAATCACAACCCTTCTTTTTCCAGTTATATTCCTCTGACCTTTTCTCTTTTTTAATGTCTCTCAGCCATCTCTCTTTCTTCAGTCTTTCTTCATATCTCCTTCTTGCTCACTCTCTCTCCTCCCGCATCATGAGTGGACACGCCCCTTACTACTGATTGGCTCACTCTCTCTCCTCCCCCATAATGAGTGGACACACCCCCTACTGCTGATTGGCTCACTCTCTCCCCTCCCCCATCATGAGTGGACACGCCCCCTACTGCTGATTGGCTGCAAGTGTGTTGTGCTGTTCGGTCCGATCCACTTTTACCAGGATTTAAATCGACAGCCTATCAGTATAGACTGAAATGATCAGTGCGTATCTGCTTTTCAGTGCACCATTGCAGAGCTCAACTCCGCTGCTGTGAGTAAATGATATTTAGTTAATCAGAGATTTAATGAGAGTAATTGGCCTCATTAGATAATACCTGTTACCTCAGCAGGAGTCACTCTTCCCCGACGGAGACGCTCAGTCGGGTCTTGTTCGATGTAGGAACAGATTGAGCTGTACTTTCAGAATGCTTCCACCAGCTATAGTTTGATTAGATCGTTTGATTTGTTTATTTCAAAATTAATTATTTAAATATTAATGAAAACTCGGGATGGGTTGACAGACCATGTGATCGTACGAGACGGTTGTTGATCACTCTGAGCGGCTGAAGTATCGCCCTGCATTGATTACATACCATAATTAAATCCACCTGTCTGCACCCGGGGGTCTATTATCTGCTCTGTTCTCGCTCTCTCTCGTTGTTAATGGTTGGACGGCTAGATCGATCTGTGGTTCTGATGTCAGCGACTCGTGGAGGGCGCATAAGATCAGCTGTTCTTAATTTAGATAGTCTAGGAACTGTGGGTTCACCTCTCCATCCTGGGCGCTACATCAACAGCACCCATCAACAGGTCCTCAAATGCCACATTTACATTACATGGTTCAAATCACCCAATTCTGAAGTTTTTACTCCCATGTGGCACAGAGACAGTAGATAGAAATGTATTGTGTAAATGCAGATATGGGTCACTTTGTGAGAAGATGTAAGCTGGTCATGAAAAAATCAGATACAGTCAACAATTTGGAATTGGGCATCAAGACCTGCAGAGTAAATGCGGCTAAAGACATCCAGGTCTTGATGTGTCAAATGGTTTTCTGAAAATCTAACTAGCTGTCTGCTGCCTGCATAAGCAGCTTCTTTCTTAAAGAACGTTCCAATTGACACATGGCCGCTTTTTTAACTGCAGATCGCTGGTAGTGTGAACGCACCTGAAGGCAGTTGAACATTTATATAACAAAGTATAACGTGTATTAGGGGTGTCATGGTTCAAAATACTCACGGTTTGGTTTGTTTTACAGTTTTAGGGTCATGGTGTCGGTATGGTTCGGTTTGTGCCATGTTCAGGGAAAGGGACAAATAAAAATGTTCCAAATACAAATGAAGAAAATAAGAACAAATAATAATAATTGCAAATAAGCACAATAGACCAAAATACAATTGTAATAAACAGTTTTCAGGTAGGTCTAACAGTAGTTTTCAGGTACAGAAATTTTTAGAAGTAATCACATGTAAAATAACATTGCTTATTTCACTATATAAACTAAATATTAATCCTTATTAAAGCAAGAAAAGCTATTCAGTCACGAGTAGTGAGTGATTTCCTTGCCTTTTGTTGTTTGATTAACATTAAAACAGACATCGGGAAGATTAGGCTGCTGTCTCTTTAAGACAAATTTACATTGGCAAGGCTTAAAAACACACGCAAATGAGTTTAGTTTAAACACATATAGCAGCGTGTCCTGATCAGGTCGCTGCGCTCGCGGCGCGTTATCAACACCCGGGTGGTGACGGTGTAAATGACTGGTCATATTAGAGCTCTCGCAATGAACAAAGTTTATAAAGAGTGAATGTTTTGTCCAAGTTTTTTTGGATCATCTGCTGCCAGAATACCTATCCAACCACAGATACATACATTAGCCGAACTCTGTCTGTCTGTCTTACTCGTTATTATTTTCAACAAACCATATGATAGATGCATATGCCTTTGATATCCTACAATCCCGTGCGTTCCATTACATGACAGTTGAGCTAGAAAAAATAAATATGCCATCTGAAAGTTGCTGTTGGTGGTCAGTTTGTGTGTATATATAATTTTTTACCAACTTTTTTTCACTTTTGGTGAAATTTTTTTGTGAGAAATTAGTATATTAGTAATCAAATATTTAAGTGATCACCAAAGCTCTCTCTATTTTGTTGTAGATCATGCCTCAAATCTGTTTCGTGAGGTTCCTTCTGCACAAACACTGCATGCAAAGTCATTGTCTGATAGGGCAGCGAGGCAACAAAATCAGCAAAGCTTTTGGACACAGGCGATGTCTTGCTGCTCCACCTCAGGAGATCTTGTTCCTGTTTTCACAGGAAATGCTTTCCCCCTGTAAACCCATCAGACCACAGAATCTAATTTTTTCTTCAATAAATCATGGAGTTTTCAGTCCGTAGGGCTTTTTGATTATTGCCGTCATGTTGTGAGTTAATGGCTCTGGGTTTTATTGACTGTAAATGACAGACTAATGCACTTCTATTAATAGTCTTCAGATGTATGTGTAGTTGTGATTTTGTCTGTTCCATCTCCAGTCGCAGCGTTACACACAGTTAGGAGTGGCTGTTGTGTGTGAGTTTTTAATTGAATTCAGCAGGTGAGATAATCACGGTGTGCAGCCTGTTCGATCAAATCAACACATCTGCACACACACACACACACACATGCAGACACACAGCCAAGGGGATCTTTGCTTCACTAAATAACAGCCTCCTTTCACACAAAGGTTAACATTTTGGTCACGGCCTAGAGTCACTACCACAGGACAACTTGAGTGAGAAGTACACATTTACACTCGCATTCACTCGCATACAGCACGACTTTAACATAGTAGGATGCCCTGTTACTTTATCCGCTACAGTAAAAGACCTGGGTGTTACATTAGACTGCAACCTGTCTTTGAAAAGCATATTTCATATGTTACAAAAACAGCCTTTTTTCACCTTAGAAACATTGCTACGTAATATGCTATCAGTCTCTGATGCAGAAAAGATAGTTCATGCATTCATGACCTCGAGACTAGATTACTGTAATGCTTTATTAGCTGGTTGTCCCGCATCTTCAATAAACAAGCTACAGTTAGTGCAAAATGCAGCCGCTAGAGTTCTTACTAGATCAAGAAAATATGTTCATATAACACCGATTTTCTCATCACTTCATTGGTTACCTATAAAGTTCCGTATTAATTACAAGGTATTGCTTTTGACTTATAAAGCTCTAAATGGTTTAGCTCCAGTCTATTTAACGGATCTTCTATCGCCTTACAATCCATCGCGCTCTTTAAGATCACTAAATTCGAGGCTTCTGGTCATTCCTAGGATATCCAGATCCACCAAAGGAGGCAGAGCATTTTCACATTTAGCTCCGAAGCTCTGGAATAGCCTTCCTGATGTTGTTCGTTGCTCAGACTCGCTCTCACAGTTTAAAACTAGACTGAAGACGCATCTATTTAGCCAGGCATTCATATCATTTTTTTATCTTACAGTTACTGTAAATTCGGCCTCTAGTTCATAAACGCCAGAGGAGAACTGGCCCCCGACTGAGCCTGGGTTCTCCCAAGGTTTTTTTTTCTCCATTGGGTCATCTGATGGTGTGTTAGGACACCTTTAGGTCACTGGATGGAGTTTTTCGGTTCCTTGCCACTGTTGCCTTTGGCTTGCTCAGTTGGGGATATTCAAATTAATTAACCAATCATACCATTGATCAGCTCTACCAAACATGGATGTCTTTTTTCCAGTAATAAACAAACATTGTTAAGTTGTTTTGATTGATACTGTGAAGCAGCTTTGATACAATCTGTATTGTGAAAAGCGCTATATAAATATATTTGACTTGACTTGACTTGACTTCAAAGCACATGCTGTCTGATTAACAAATGAACACCTTTTTACCTCAGAGAAACAGAAAGAAAGAACAGAATCATACAGTACATCATTATGGGGCAAAAAGCGTTTAGGATTTTTATTAAGTTTCTTAAATGGCTCTCTGAAGGTCTAGATTCTGATCGCTCAATCATGGCATCGGATGAAACAGATCCTTCATGCTGATTTTGGGGATTTTCACACTGGGAATGTTTGCTGCGATCCGAATTCGAATCCACTCGCTTGATTCCTGACTCCTGGTCAAAGACTTAAGATATACAAAGATGGTCCACTCATATTCCTTATGAATGGGAGAAACTGCGAGCTATTTGCTGATCAATAAAGTCATCGTGTCACTGCAGCTCCTATTAAGCTATAGAAACAGTCAGAGTTTTGAGATTCTGTTAAGACAGCATGTGCGCATTGGCTGGTTTAGCCTGAAAAAGAAGCTTTTTTAACCCTATTTGAGCATAAGGAACAACATTTATGGGGCAGTTAATATCAGTTTTTGTTGCTGATTTGAAATTAGTTTGACCTTCCTTGAAAGGGACTTTACTCCTGGTGCAGTTCCAGTGCCCCCAAACTCAGAACACCTCCTACATGTAGTCACGATTTCGGCCCCAGGTCCGCATGACAGCTTTCACATTATCGTTTTTTATGCGAACCATACTCTGTTCAACTAAACTGCCAGTGTGAAGGCTCCCTGAGAGACTCTTAACCTCAAAGTTGTAGGTTTGAGTCCCACACTTGATGTGTCTTTTAGCTCATGGTCTCGTTTTATGGCATTCGCAGAAACCGATTTAACCAGCCCTAGTTGTGTTGCAATAAATAAAATAACAATAGTAAGCATTAGACTGACATTAGCAAATACACGACAGCATACTGCATGTGGCCTGTCAAACACACAATCACAAACAAAACATAGTGAGAAATTGTGCTTTGTGTCACTGATGACTATTGAATGTCAGGACTATTTATGAAGCGTAATCTTTTGTGCAGAACCCCACCGTATTGATCTGTGCCTGCAGGTTATGTTCTTCCATGTTTTATCGCTGTTTTCTCCACGAGGATGTCAACCACTGCATTTAGCTTCTTAAATATTTGATGGCCAAACAAATGTACTGAGCTCTTCAGCAAATGATTGGAATCATTTTTCCCTTTGAAATATTAATGCTGATGTCTAGCCACACATTTCATTGGAATCATCCATAAGTTTTATGGATGTTCTCGGCATTGGCAATCTGTTATATGTTGTGCCGGGTGTTGTTTGAGAATGTTGTGTAGAACTCTGTAGAGTATGCATCATGAGTTTGGAATAATCAGATAGAGTAGACGGAGACTTATTATATTATAATAATAATATAGTTATTGTAGTATTTATTTTTGATCTATCTATAATTTAGAATAGATCACTTTTGGTACCCTTTCAGCCATGATGTTGAGTACAAGGCCTAGTGAGTGGCCTAGGTAGGCAGTGGACAGCGAGGAGGCGCACTAGTGTAGTAACAGAGCGACTGTGTTAAGCAGAAGTCCTGTATCTTTCTGCTATCAGAGCTTTTGGCTGCATTTCTTCTTCGGGGTCAAAGTTCCTCCCGCCTCACTGAGTAATACTGAAATCAACTCCATATGATTTGTTCCTTCAGGACCGTTCCCTCTGTCATGCGGTGTGAAATGGCTCTTGTTCAAGCTGTAAAAGGTCCACTGATGGCTCCACGGACGTCCAGACTGTGATTGGCCAATCATTGAACCCCTTGCGTGTGACTGGCCGGTCGCTGGTGGCATGGCAGAATGTAGCGTGTCTTTTGATGAACATGGCCATCTGCTCTATGCACGCAATGAAACACACACACACATGAACAAACCTTCACAACAGAAAGACAAAGGGATTGTGACGTGATTGATGTTTGTCTTTCTCAGCAGGGTTCTGAGGCTAAACGCTCGGCTCAAGAGAACTGGAAGCTTTTAGGTTTAGAGATGGGACTGAGAGAAAGAGACAAGAGGAAAAGTGATTGATTTAAGGTCGTTTAGAGTGAGGGAACTCTAAGAACAGACACATTCTGTCTCTTTCCTGGTCTCAGGTGTGTCTTTTCTGGCTGTCCGGCCACATCAACACAAACTCTGTCTGTACACCAGTGTATTTCTTTTTCAGCTGATGTCATCACGCCCTCTTATCTTTCAGCACCTGTTTTTCAGAGACACAACATCGAATCAATTCCAGATGGATGAAATCAAGTCCTGCCCTACATTTATGTTTGTTTTACCCACTTCACAATCATATTATAATAGTGTAATGCTTTGTGAACAGAGTTTCATGTTGACTTTAAGCATGTTGCCCTATGTCATAAATATGAGTTCATTCTAGTCTTTATTTATGAGCTGACCAACTTCAGCACACTTCTTTTTTTTACATCTATCTATCTATCTATCTATCTATCTATCTATCTATCTATCTATCTGTCTATCTGTCTATCTATCTATCTATCTATCTGTCTATCTATCTATCTATCTATCTATCTATCTATCTATCTATCTATCTATCTATCTGTCTATCTGTCTATCTATCTATCTATCTATCTATCTATCTATCTATCTATCTATCTATCTATCTGTCTATCTGTCTATCTGTCTATCTGTCTATCTGTCTGTCTGTCTGTCCACTTTGTCATTTATCAAATATCATACGCAGGTATAATTAGCATCATGTTCAGTCCATGCTAATTAAATGCAAATGTGCTTTGTGTTTGTTTGTGCCTTTTACCCCTCTCAGTCTTGCTTAATGAAGCTCTCAGAAATCTGCTTCAGAAACGTGTACAGGTGTGCGCATAATGAACGCAACCCTTCCAACTATAAAACCATACCAAATGAAACCTAACATGATGAATAAATTAAAACTACGATTATAATAAAAGATGAATCTTATTTAGCTGTCATTACGTATGCGCTGCTCTCGGATAACAAGTCGACTGCTCTTTCTCTCTATATTAATGTGCTGAACGGCATAGCAGGCTCACCGGGGCAAGGCGGGAGAAAACTCGGAAAAAGGCACGTTAGCAACAGCCATCTTCATGACCAAAGATGGCGGTAAAACAACAACTAATACTCGTCAGATACTTGTGGTATCTGTCAGGAGTTATTAACAATAAAACACACATTTTGTTTTACTCTTCACTTCCAGTCTCCCACACCTCATGACATTACACAACAGTTTAGACTGTTTAGACCCCTTGTTAGTTCTTTTTAAAATAGTATATTAGATTTGACACACAGATAGACAGACAGACTCTTAAATTTAAAGGTTAAAAAAGGCCTTCTGAGTGAAACAAGGACTTTATTGATGATTTTTCTGATTTTTTAGCCGGAATCATGACTAAATATGACCGGGTTTTAATTGTGGGGGACTTTAATATCCATGTGTGCTGTCCCACCAGGCCTTTGGCCAAAGCTTTTTTAAATCTTGTGAAGTCCTTTAACTTAACCCAGTTTGTCGTTAGTCCCACACATACATGTGGTCACACACTAGATTTGGTTTTGACATATGGCTTGCCTGTTAGTAACATCGAAGTCTGTGATGCCACTGTTTCTGATCATTTGCCTGTTTTATTTGAGATATGCATTTCTCGTGATTCCAAAGTGACTGTTCCACAGCGTCGCTGTCGGGCGATTAACCCTTCAACTGCTCAATTATTTTCTGAAGCTTTTAATGCAAATTAAGTTGATTATTCAATGCCCGCATGTGGGCTTAATACCGAAGAACTAACTTCATCGTTCTTTTTAACTTGTCAAAATATTTTGGATACAGTTGCCCCTTTCAGGACGATTCGTGAAAAAATTTGAGTTCAACCGTGGCTGAATGCTACTACTCGAGCTATAAGGCTGGAATGCAGAAGGGCGGAACGCCGCTGGAAGAAGGATAAATTACAGATCTCATTTGATATTTTACAGTACAATTTGTCTAAATATCAAAAAACTGTTAGATTAGAGAAATCAAAGTATCTCTCTAATGTTATCTGTAACAATTCCCATAAGCCAGCGCTGCTGTTCAGTACTATTAATGCTATTCTGAACACTCCCCAAGCTACTTGTTTAGAGCCTTCTGCCGAGTTGTGTGAACATTTTTTACACTTTTTTATTGATAAGATTGAGGCTATTAGATCTAATATATCCCCTCCTTTCACTTTTTTATCCGTTTCCTCTGAGTGCACTGCTGTTTTTGATCAGTTTGTGGCGGTGTCTCTTGTCTCTCTGAGGGAGTTTTTTGTTGAAATTAAATTATCCTCATGTTGCATGGATATTGTTCCTCCACGTCTTCTAAAAGACTCACTTGATGCTATTGATCCTACTGTACTTGCGATTATTAATAGCAGCCTGGCCTCGGGAGTTGTACCTAAGTCTTTGAAACATGCATCAGTGGAACCAGTAATCAAGAAATCTAACCTGGATCCCACAGTCTTTGCTAATTTTAGACCTATCTCGAAACTTTCGTTTCTGTCTAAATTACTGGAGAAGGTTGTATTTGGACAATTGAATGCATTCCTAGATCTACATGGTATCCATGAAGTGTTTCAGTCTGGTTTTAAGTCCCAGCATAGTACGGAAACTGCACTGTTGAAGGTTTTTAACGATTTGTTACTTACTACTGACTCGGGGAACTGTGCGATTCTAATTTTACTGGATCTGTCCGCTGCATTTGATACCATAGACCATAAGATCTTGGTTACACGCTTAGAAAAATGTGTTGGTATTGAGGATACTGTGTTGCCATGGTTTAAATCATATTTGTCTGAAAGAACTATCTCAGTTCGCCTTGGAGAATTTGCCTCCTCAACGGCTTCTTTTACGTGTGGGGTCCCCCAGGGCTCCATTTTGGGGCCTATTTTGTTCACCTTGAATTTGCTCCCTCTGGGACATATTTTCAGGAAGTTTGGCATCTCTTTTCATTGTTATGCAGATGACACGCAAATTTATCTGCCTTTGAAAAGGAGAGACACTCATACGTTAGCGCTACAGTGTCTTGAGGAAATTAAGGCCTGGATGGCACTGAATTTTCTTAAGTTTTAATGAAAGTAAAACAGAAGTCATGCTGTTCACGCCGGGTGGTACTTATGAATCCTTACAGGTGGATCTTGGGGAATTGAATCCACTAGTGAAACCATATGTTAAGAATTTTAGGTGTGATTATGGACTGTGATTTTAAATTGGATAAACAGATTAACTTAGTAGTTAAGTCTAGTTTTTTCCAATTGAGACAACTCACCAAGGTTAAATCTTTCCTGTCTTTTATTGACTTTCAAAGACTGCTTCATATTTTTATCTCATCGCGTCTGGACTATTGTAATGGCCTCTATGTAGGCATTAGTCAGGCCTCTCTTTCCAGACTGCAGAGGGTCCAGAATGCAGCAGCTCGCCTGTTGACGGGTACACGAAAGCGGGAACACATTACCCCTATTCTCTCCTCTCTTCACTGGTTGCCTGTCCATTTTAGGATTAATTTTAAGATTTTGATGTTTGTTTTCAAATCTCTTAATGGTCTTGCACCGAAGTATCTGTCCGAACTGATCAAGCAGTATGCGCCGCCAAGAGCGCTTAGGTCTGCTGACCATTTGCTTTTAGTTGTCCCTCGGGTTAAGCTGAAGAGCAGGGGCGAAAGAGCATTTGCAGTAGCTGGACCAAAGCTTTGGAACAATTTGCCCTTGTACATCAGACAGGCTCAGACACTTGCTGCTTTTAAATCTAGTCTTAAAACCTATTATTACAGTTTGGCATTTGACGCTATGTTAGAGTTGTTTTATTGCTTTTGTTTTATTGTTTTTATTTTTTTTGAGTGTCATTGATGGTTTGTAGCAGTAATATAGGATATAAGTGTACAGCACTTTGTCAAACACTTGCTGTTTTTAAAAGTGCTTTATAAATAAACTTTGACTAAACTTTGAACAATGCGTTTGTGTAAAAAAAAATTCAAATTTAACACGTTACAAACTAAAATTCTAGCTTCTGGCCAAACGGCCATATGCAGTCTACTTATGCCTAAAGCGCAACTTGTGGCGTCGGAAGTAGCGTAAATACCAGCAGTACGTCGCTTTACTTGCATAAGTTGCACTTTAGACTTAAAGGGTTAGTTCAGCCAAAAATGAAAATTAAGTCATTAATTACTCACCCCCATGCTGTACCAACCCCGTAAGACCTTCGTTCGTCTTCGGAACACAAATGAAAATATTTTTTATTAAATTTGAGAGCTGGATCCCTCCTCCATAGGCTGCCTAAGGGAATGAAACTTGACAGCCCAGAAAGTCAATGAAGAAAATGTTTAAATATTCCATGTGACAACAGTGGCTCAACTATAAGTTTATCAAGCGACGAGAATACTTTTTGTGCGAAAAAACAAACAAAAATAACGACTTTATTCGACTATTCCTTTTCTTCCTTGTAGGCCTGAAACGAGACTTCAAGAGATTTCCACGACGCATGCGCGAGAATTGCGATCTCCTTCAACTACTTCAGTTAAGTTCTTGCGTGCGCGTCGTGGAAATCTCTTGAAGTCTCGTTTCAGGCCTACAAGGAAGAAAAGGAATAGTCGAATAAAGTCGTTATTTTTGTTTGTTTTTTCGCACAAAGTATTCTAGTCGCTTGATAAACTTATAGTTGAGCCACTGTTGTGACATGGAATATTTAAACATTTTCTTCATTGACTTTCTGGGACGTCAGGATTCATTCCCTTAGGGAGCCTATGGAGGAGTGATCCAGCTGTCAAATTTAATAAAAAATATCTTCATGTGTGTTCCGAAGACGAACGAAGGTCTTACGGGGTTGGTACAGCATGGGGGTGAGTAATTAATGACTTAATTTTCATTTTTGGCTGAACTAACCCTTTAAGTGGAATCCATATGTTCGTTTGGCCGGAAGCTAGTTATTTTACTTTATAAAGTTTTAAATATGGATATTTTTCCTTTATTAAGGCCTTTATCAACCCCCCGGAGCCTCTGTTCTCAAAACAGAAACAGCAATTCACTGCCATTATAAAGCTTGGAAGAGCCAGGACATTTATTAAAGGTCCTCTAAGCGATGTCACGCGTTTTTTAGGCCAAAACATTTTTTGTCACATAGCAAACATCTCCTCACTATCCGCTAGCTGCCTGTCCCCTGAACACACTGTAAAAAAATGCGGTCTCTGTAGACAGCCCAGGCTCCACAAACAGCAACAAAAACAAACTGCGGCGACCCGCTCCACGAAACAAAACAAACCGTGTTCCAGCCTGGGGTTGGTGTTAGTGAGCGTACATGGGGGGTGTGGAGGAGAGAAGCATGAAGAGGGAAGTTAGAATTTTAACTCTTTAAGTTTGATATGGCCGACACACGACCAAAGAGACGACGTTCTGATGAACAGATTGCAAAAATACAAAGAAGAGGGAAAAGGAGAAGGAACGCATGCCCGAATTTACACTGGAAAAGCCTTTGAAAGGTGGTGAGAACTCCGCCGGCAGAAGGGCTTCCAATCCGACATTCAGATAACGTTAGCTCTGTTTTTGCTGGACAGGGTAAATCCAGTTTGGTTTTTCTAAATGGACTTTCATGTTCGCCTAACAAACACAAGGATATAATTAGCTAGAACAATGCAGTCAGCGCTAACTTTGGTGAATACAACATATAGGTTTCTAGCAGCTAGCTATCGATCTCTATTGTAAATAATCAAGCAAACTCACAGTAGGGCGACAGTTTGTGTGAATGATTGTTTTCACCAACTATTTATTATGAAATTGAATGTTCATTCATAGCCTATTGACAACTTTGACTAAATTTGAAGCTAACGTTATCTTGCTATTATTGCGTCCTGGTATGGGAGCTAAAGTTATAACCTCAGGTGGCGAAACGTTTTATTGTGTTTTTCTGGTAATGTTTCTATTTTTTTGCATTATATGAAAGCATTTATCTAACTTGGCGACATTACACCTTGAAAGAAGTATCAGTAAAACTACAGGGGGAGGGGACGGGATGAGGAGGAGGGAAGGTCTAGCTAGCCTCCGTTTTGTTTGACAATACTTTGAACGTCAACAAGAAGTGACGTCACCCAGCATCGCTTAGAGCACCTTTAATATAACTCCGATTGTATTCGCAGAGTAAATCATGGGCTAATTTTCATTTTTGGTTGAACTATCCTTTTTAAATGTATTGTGGATGTATGTGAATAGAGATTGAGCCGGTGACTTGTCCGAGTTCATCGTCCGCTGTGCTAAAGGTTAGTGCTAAGAGCTCCTAATGCTGACTGATCTGTCCTTGCTGAGCAATCATTATCTGTGTCAGCTCTGGCTCTGGATCCTCTGTTTGCTTGCTGTGATTAATGCATCTGTTTGGTTCTGAAGCCTCGGGAACAGATCAGACTGATGAATATCACAGCTATCAAATGTGCATGAGCCTAGAATTAAGTTTATTTGCTCTGGCAGGCCCCTTCCAGGTCATATGAAGATAAGAAACTTTTTTTACCGTACATCGAGATTTTAGAGTCATATTTACATGAATTTATACAGAAAAGTGCACATTTTCAGTCCTGCTATTGTAAGCATTTCTTTTTCACCATTTAATCAATAAAATATCAAAGATCATTACTAGTTGATAAAATCAATGCATTATGATAATAAAAGAATTAGCTGAACTTATTAACAATGTTAAAGGCTCAGGGAAGGAGGAGGCGGGAACAGGCAAACGATCAACGTAGCTTAATAATAAACAAACAACAGAACGAAAGTAAACGAAAACAAAACAACAACATTAAGTCCAGACCTGGTCCTCTCTCGTCTTGCATTGTCATCACTCCTCCTTTTATCCTTCCGGAGCTCCTCCGTGGGACTCGAGACCGGTGTGGCGTTCCGTTCCCACGGCTCTCGGCCCCACCCTGCTTGCCACAGTATAGACCAACGCTACTTTTGCGCCATCGAAGGGTAACGCCCCCTTTTGGGGGAAAACAAACGGATTCCCCTGAGAACAGAACTCGCTCTAGATCTTCTAAGTTTCTTGATAGCAAAAATGGCACAAAACTATGGCAACAAAACTATGTCAATAGCTTAAATCAAGTTGAATATGATCCAAGTGACATGGCCTCATCGTCTAGTTTGTCATACTTGTGAGTGTGGTAATGACAAAAAAAAAATAGGCTACTTACTTGGTGATTCCACGAGATAGTGGTAACGTTAGATGTCTGAATAGTCCATATTTGGCCACTGCGTGGGGTCATTAATCCAGTTTTCGACCATTTCTAAGGGACACCTCTTTAACCCCGTATCCAGTAGCTTCTTTAAATACCGCTCACGGTCCTCGGCCGGCAAAGAGAGTGTATATGTTTGTGCCATTTTTGAGCGAGTTCTGTTCTCAGGGGAATCCGTTTGTTTTCCCCCAAAAAGGGGCGTTACCCTTCGATGACGCAAAAGTAGCGTTGGTCTATGCTTCTTTCTTTCTTAAAAACATTATTCTTAAAATAATTGCATGCTAATGGGTAATACTTTTGTGTACTGGTTATTTTGACCAATCTTAGAGCATTTTGAGGGCTACAGAAGATGAGCAACGTTTAGAGATGTCAATACACAAGAAAGTCGTAATTTCAGTGCTATTCCAGTAAAGTTAGATTGAAATTTGTAGGTCACTTGGTGTTGTCAGTTTGTTAGCAGGTGTAGCTATGCAATCAACCTGCAAGATAAAAAGAGAGATCTGTGGCAATTTTCCATCAAGTTCTCCATCCTGAGTCGTCTTCATTGTAAAATCATGTTGTTTTGTGTTGGCGATTTCTTGCTGTGACATCCAGACATTTCCATTTGTTTTTGTTTGGTCAGACGTCTGGTTTCATTGAAACCGATTCTTTGACAAAGACGGCGAGGGAATGCAAGCTTTAGGTGGGTTTACTTTCAGATGAAGTTGTGAAATACAATGCAATCACTTTATTTGAATTCCAAATAGTTAGGGACTTTTCTTTGAGCGAGTACTTCACACAATGAGATGCGCATGTTTAAATGCAGAATATTAGTATTCGTGTTCCTGTTTCTCGCCGTGGGAACAATATCGTGACATCTTAAAAAATCGGTGGAACACTTGTTGCCGTGGAGACTAGTCCGTTTAGCCGCATTGGCCGGCGTGTGTCTGAGTGAGAGATAACATTGAGGCGCTGAGTGCACGTGAAGCAGTTGACATCTGTCTGCCTGATAGCCCTCGACATCCTGACATCAAACAGCTTGGTCTCCAGTGTCTGTGTCTGTTGCTTTGTGGTAAATAAAGAGGACACGACTTTTGCTTCAGGCGTGAGTTGTAAAGAAAACAAAAGGGTTAATTCCAAACATTGTGCTTTGAACAACCAAATCATATTGTTTTGCATTTAGTTGTTTTTATGTGTACATGCATGCAGTGCCTGGCTTCCTTTAAATGCTCAACTAGTGCAGTGTGAATGTTGTAAAATGTTAGTATGGGCGTTGAAATTAATATGCATTGCTTATGATATGCACTGCCATAGCTTTAATGTTTAGCGAGGTTTAGTATCTCATCTTCTCAGTTAAGGCTCGGTTGACAGGTTAAGGATTTAAAGGTGTCCAAACTTTTTCATGCAACAATTGTGATTTACTCTACAGTGTTTATTTACATTGACATTTATGTATTTGGCAGATGGGTATACCTTTTCATTTGGTTCATGGCATTTTCATGACATGTTTGAGCTACAGGAATGTATGAGATATGCGTTTGGACATAGTTTTGTGTTTGCAACTGGTAGAACTGAAAAGTTTTGTTTTGAAATGATGTGATCTGGCTTCCCAGACAGCTCATTTAAGGGGCACATTTTAAGGCATCATATCCAGAACTTATAAGACACACTATTTTTAACCGGATTCTAAGCAAGCACTGCATGTATCGTTTGCAGTCAAGAATAGTCTGAAATACATTGTGACAAAAATGTATGCAAGATGGCAGAAATTGTGAGAGATCATTAATGATACTGAATATGCTTGTCAATCAGTAATAAAATAATATTGGGAAACATTTAAATATATATAGTTCAGTTAATATGTGTCACCTAAACTTTTAAATGATTTTTTAAATGTTTTTAATTACCTTATTCTCATTAAGGCTGCAGTAGTTTGATCAAAATACAGTAATATTATGAAATATTATTTCAGTTTAAAATAACTGTTTTCTATTTGAATCATGTTTTGAAATGTAATTTATTCCTGTGATGGCAAAGCTGAATTTTCTCTATCATTATAACATTTCTGGTTATTATCAATGTTAAAAACCATTGTGCTGCTTCATATTTTTTGTGGAAATCATTTGGCACCATTTATGTCTTTACTGTCATGTTTGACGAATATCAAGTTCAAGTTCAAAGTGCTTTATTGTCATTCCAACCATACAACAATACAGCAGAAAGAAATTGCATTTCTCCAAGCTCAAATGTGCAAAGTAAGTACTAATTTACTCATTTAAAGTGTTCATTTATTTAAGAAGAAAATTTCTTTCTGACTCCAATCTAATGAACATTAGACTAACATTAAACTGACGAAGGCCTGTTTGGGCTGATACGTGTTGGTGTTTTTTAAGATGTAGCCCTGTCTTACAATAAAGGTTTTTTTTTACCTTTCTAACTATGTGAGTGCCAGGATGTGGATTTTCTTGTTCTACAACAGGATCCTCCTACCATTTTTAACATTAAACTCTGTTGGTATCAATTAAGAGTGGAGTATCCTGATCTGAATCAGTCACCGATGAGATGCCGATATGTCCTCAGAAGGCAGCTGTCTATGTAGGAAGTAGACATCAAGGCAGCTCACTATAACAGAGTGAATGTTTTCTGATGGAAGAATCCATAATACCTGTCATTCTCCTTTCTCAGCAATTGATTGGACTGTGTTTTGGTTCTATTGTTATTTTCCTGAGATGATTTGGATGGCCTGCTGGAGAGGAAGGGAGATGAGCCAGCGTTTATGTTTAGTCTTTGAAAGCAGCAACAGAGAGCAAAAAGACTAGTCTGGATTGATCAGTTTAAATCGAAGGATCCAATTCGATTTATGGGGGGACCATTTCTCCCAAGGCCTCTCTCTTAACCCCAATCAGATGACATTACAGTTTCCCAAGGTTCCATTGGGTCAATCAGTGTTGTAATGCAACATAACTTTTCTTCTGACGTCTAATTGTGTAATCACGATAATGATGATTACGTCCACTGCCTGCAGCCGCTACTGCTTTTATTCCAGTAGAAATATTTCAGCTTGAACTTTCCAGAGTTGTAATTGTTGTCTCTGCCTTCTTTCCCTTTATTAATGTGTTCATTTGTTCAGGTAGGCTGTAATCTCATCTTTATTCCTCTCGTTCGAGTCTAGTTTGTGTCTCGTTCTGTCCCGCTGTGAGACTCAGGCAATCAGACCCTGACAAAGATAACAATTTTTTTTGTTGTTCTTCTTACTGTTGAATGCTGTCAACGCTACTCAGACGTGTTTATTTATTTGTGCGTTTCCATGCTTCCAGAATGTGGCTGAGTTCATTAACAGGATAGATGCCTGATAGCCAAACTCAAATGAATTTGTTCTGTCGACTGATATTTTTTATACACTGGATAAGATGACATTTCAATAAGATGTGATTAAGAGGTTTCATTGGAAAAGATGGAGGCCACATTTGGAAACGCAGGATCTTTCAGGGGCTTCAGGATATTAAAGAAACCCTCATCATGTGCGTCAGGGTCAGATTTGACCCTCTAGATTTTCTTTCTCATCAGGCTTTTGCGTTATTCAGAATTGCAACAAGGATACATTTTAAATTCCTTTCAATGCCTGAGGAGTTGTAAATGTAATTTAAACCTATAGAAGTGGATATATGATGTATAGATGTCTGTGACCGGTGCGACACGCATGAACATGGACACACTCTGGATCCTGTCCTATCCTTTGGTTTTCCTGGATGTGATATTGAAATGAGTGAGATTGGTTTCTCTGATCACGAGTCTGTTGCTTTGAAAAGTTCCCTCCCGTGCCTTTCTGTTAATCCACTCATGCCCTCCGACGGGTTTGTAGACAACCGTCAAGTTTCTTATGACATCTTTAGGGATTCGCTGTCTGATTATCAGAAAATGCTCAAAAGAGCGAGGGCCAATTATTTTTGAATTATTACTGAAAAATCGTTTCAATCCCAGAGTTTTTCTTTTAGTACATTGAATTCTGTTATTATTCTCTTGTCTCTGACTTTCTTGATATCTCTCTACAAACTTATTGAGAAGATTGCTGATGCTCGATCTTCTATTTAGTGACCCGAATATGATCAATCAGCTCCATCTACATGCATTGCTGTCTTTCATCAGTTTGAGCCTGTTTCTTTTACAACCCTGGCAGAGATTGTTGAACACATGAAGCCTACAGCCAGCCCTCATAATATCATTCCTACACGCATTTTTAAACAGGTTGTTCATATTATTCGTCCAAGTATCCTGGCTATAATGAATTGTTGCTTGGTCACAGGCTCTATGCCAGTTTGTTTTAAACATGCTATAGTGCAGCCTCTTATTAAAAAATCTCATTTGGGTCCTACAGATTTGTCTAAAGTTCTGGAGAAGGTATTTGTACCCAATTACAGACCTTGAAGTTTTTTCAGTCTGGTTTTAGAGAACAACAAAGTACAGAATCAGCACTTTTAAAAGTCTACAATGAAATGTTATTAAGTGTTGATTCCAGAGCTTCGGCAATCTTAGTATTATTAGATCTTTTTTGTTAGTGTTTGACAACGTAGAATAGATCATATTATCTTGGTTTCTCATCCGGAGCACTATGTTGGACTTCGAGGACTGTCCCTTCAGTGGTTCAAGTGCTATTTGGCAAACTTTTTTTGAAATCAGCTCTACTTACCTGTGGGGTCCCTCAAGGGTCTAAGCTTGCTCCTCTTTTGTTTTCCTTATATATGCACACTTTGGGATCTATTTTTAAGAGACATTGTGATTCTTTTCACTGTTATGCAAATGACAAGGAGATTTAACCGCCGCTGCAAAAGAATAACAAAAGTGCTTTAAATCCTCTTTTAGCCTGTCAATATGATATAAAAAGCTGGATGTCCTCTTTTTTTTTCTTCTAATTAATAAAAATATAATGGATATCATTACATTTGGACCAACTGATCATTTTGTTTCTCTTAATTTTTAATCTTGGTCCACTGGTCTCGTATAATAAAGCAGTTATGACAAATATGGGTGTATTATTTGACAAAGCTTGTCTTTTGTCTTGTGTTTGTCAAAGAAATTAGTCTTTTCATGACATTGTGTTGTATATCTTTTTCCCTATAATTTAGTCTGCACATCCACAATTCAGGCAAATGTTTTCTTTTCACTGTGGTGCTGGTGATTCAGCAAAGATCCAGCATATTATATATTCTCAGACGCCACAGCAATGGAGTAACTGTTTTAATTTACCCCAAAGTCTTTAAAACAGAGCCAAATAACATGCAGCAGCCTACAAGATAAACACAAATGTTAAACAGATCATCTGGGACGTTAGCTGTTCTGGCTTGTTTTGTTGTTGTGTTGGACTAGTAAAATTCTTCTTCCTTCTTTTGTGAGACAATTTCTTTGAGTTGCAGCTCATTTAATTATTTTCCCTGTCATTCCAGTTCTGCGTCCTGCATATTTTGGCAAATTAAATTCACACTCATGAATTGAAAGAGAGCCAATTCTTTAGTTCTGAATGTTTCTCACATGTCAGCGCCTAGAAGCTACTATTGCTAAACCATTAAGCTGATGTTCATTTCTACTGTCTTTCATGTTCCCGCTCCCTGTCTTTCACTCTTATGAGCTGGTTTGGGGGAAGGTATTGATTTTTATTTTTATTTCAGTCTATAATGCTTCGCTGTGCTGGTAAAGGACCCGATGGCATATATTGTTTCAGTTCTTAACTATATTTGAATTGATTGAATGCAATGAGCTGAACACGATGGGCTGATCTCAGGGTTACACTCCATTTGAAACTCCATTTGAAATCCGTGAATCCAGAAAAGTTCCAGAATCTGTGATTTGTTAATTCTCTTTTTACCTTTATTTAACTAACAAAAGTACAAAGAAAAGGTTTTTCAAAGTTTTTGCTTACTGACTTATAGGATTAGTTCACCTCAAAATGAGAATTTCCTGATAATTTACTCACCCCAATGCCATCCAAGATGTTCATGTCTTTCTTTCTTCAGTGGAAAAGAAATTTAAGTTTTTTGAGGAAAACATTTCAGGATTTTTCTCCACACAATGGACTTCAACGGTTACCAAATTGTTGAAGTCCAAATCAATGCAGTTTCAAAGGGCTTTGAAGTATTTCAAACGGCTCTGCGCGATCCCGGCTGAGGAATAGGGTCGTAATCACGTTGGAAAGGTCACGCTGGACGTAGGCAGAAGTACCGCCCCATTGTTTACAAGCGTGGAGAAGGAGGATCGTTCAAATTTTATTGTATGTTGAATGACATATTTATGTCTTTGTTTCAGTTTATTGTTTAAAATGGTCCTTTTGTGTGTGTATCCTGGATGTTTAAAACAATGGGGCGGTACTTCCGCCTACGTCCAGCGTGACCTTTCCAACGTGATGACGTAATCCCTGGTGCGTCGCAGACCAGCACAAGACAAACAATTGTCGTTAAAAAGTATATAGATTTTTATTTTTATTTTTATAACCACTGTGTTACATCACCTTTCCTTTTAATTACACTTTTTAAATGTTTGGGAATTGAGGATACTAATTGTTGCTGTTTTTTTAGTGGAATTTTTGCCCAATCTCGCCTGATACAAGACAAATCTTTTAATTTAAATCTTATTTAATTTATTACGGTTTTTAATAAATACATTTATTTACTATCCATTTATTAATATTTGTTTATATTTACAAAATAATTTATTTTCGGCCAGTGAAAACATAGGAAACTGTTTCTTTGTAGTTTTTAGTTTTAATTTGTGTTTTTCTAAATATTTTTTATTAGTTTAAATGAATACAATATTTATTACTATTTATTATTAATTAGTTTTTTTTTTTTTTTATATATATTTTTTTATTTTAGTTTTAGTAAATTATTTCCTAATTGGTTCCTACTTAATTTCTAATATTACTATTGTAAATAAATATTTTAATTTATATATTTTACCTTTTTATTTTTGTTTGTGATTTTCTAAAATAATGATTACTATTTGTTATAGATTATTTATTTTATTCTTATGAATGTTTATTAGTTCTCAGGCTGCTAAAGTAAGGACTTTAGAAAAAAACTTGCTGTTGCTTTGGTGAGTGTGTTGTTTTTTTTTTGTTTTTTTTGTCAGATTGTTGGTTAATTCAGTTTTGACAGATTAACTTCATTTGACTTGTTTATTAAGTAACACACTATTTATTGTGACTTTTCAGTGTTTCGGAAGTCGCTATTTTTGATATCTACTTTCCGTCACTGTCACTTTGAGCAGGACAATTCGAGAGTCATCTAATGAAACAAAGTCTGCTATATCAAGCCGAGCTCTGATGGTAATATCCCGTGACATCAAGGGCGGCTCTGTCAGAAAGGTTTTTGACTTCTCTGTGACATCCGCACACCTCAGCACTGGTCCCGCGTGACCCCACAGTGCATGAGCCCCTCCACGGGCGCTGCTTCAGCAGGTTCATCCATGCAGGACCTGATCCAGGGCGACGTCTCTGCACCAGGATCTGAGATGGACGGGCCTGCTGGAGGATGATGGGAAGGGATTAGTGTATGGGACAGGAAGCCACCCACTGCCTCTAGCGATGTCCCTGTTGCTGTGTCACTCTAATTGGCTTGGTGGAATAAGAGAAAGTGGCTGAAATGTTTGAATATGGGGGAAGACTCTTCACAGGTTAGCAGATGGGCCGTAGTGTCAATGTTCTCCAGTGTGGCAAGAGAAAGCAGTAAAGTTGTGAAATCTTCTTTTTTATATATTGACATTCTAAAGTATGTATCTGGTTTTCACAAAAATATGAAGCAGCACAACTGTTTTCAACATGGATAATAATAAGAAAAGTTTCTTGAGCATCAAATCAGAATATTAGAATGATTTCTGAAGGATCATGTGACACTGAATACTCGAGTAACAATGCTGAAAATTCAGCTTTGCATCACAGGAGTGTGTGTGTGTGCGTGTGTGTGTACTTTTACAGTACACACAAACTTTCACTAGTGGATTTTTTTTTAAAGGAATCATTCACCCAAATATGAAAATTTGTCATTATTCACTTTCATGGCATTTCCAAATCTGCTTGACTTTTTGAAGAATATTTAAAGAATATCCTCCCTTTACTTTTCAGTATAATGAATGAGAACGGAGGGCTGAAAGAAAAAGAGCTCACTGCAGGGCAAGAGTTTCAGTCCATTGTATAAGGACTTAAATGTTGATCTGTTTGTCACATAAAGCTATCATATGGCTCAGAAGACAGAATATAGCACACACGTTATATATGGAGTACTTATATGATACTTTAATGGTGCTTTGACAGCCTTTTTGAAGCTTGAAAGCTCCCGGTCTGATGCAATGAAATATTATGTAATAGGCAGATTATGTAATTTGTATTGTATTGCTGTGAATGCTCTTGTGTGCACACTCGTGCTTAAGGAGAAATACTTGTATGGCGTTGATGGTTCTTTAAAGAGTCTAATCAAACCAACAGTGCACTAAAACCACAATATCTGCACCGACATGACCCTCAAATGCCCTTTACAGAGGGTCTAATTACCGTCAAAAGTTTTTCCATTTGCTATAGACACACTCTCCACCTAGGATGTTCTCCTATGGAGTGATTCCTCAGTGTGAAAGATCCTTCGATATACAATGTGCCGCCATGCTAAAAATCCCATTTTCACGCCGATAATAGTGGCATTATGCAGAGCGAGTCTCAAAACTGTGCAGATATAATCATAAGGCCTGTTGTGGTCATACAACTTCAATGCTCTAAACAACCGTATGCCCCTCATGCAAAGCGTTGCTAATCAAAAATGTACATGCTGGGAATTTGTTGGTGCAAAAGCTTGAGAAGATAAGTCATGTCCTGTTAGTGTTAATGCTAAACAAACTTCTCTTCTGTTGATTTAATATATTGTTAAATCCTACATTCATAGTAGCGGATAGTTGCATCAACCAGGCTCTGCAAGATTAAACATCACATTATGATATATTATATATTTTTATAAGTTGTAATCAGAATTATTCAACCAACCCCCATTGCAAATCAGGTTTATTGGCTAAATTTAGACTTTTAGCTGTTTGCAATGAACAAATCAAACAAAAGTAATTGAAATAGCTCAAAGTGGTTTCAAGTGGTTTCCCCAAACTCAACTGAAAATGCAACTTTTAATGACTTCTTGCAATGGGGGTTGATCATTTCAATTAGAACTATATATATATACATTTATATATATATAAATATAAATATATCCCCCTTTGAAAAGTAACATTTTAAACAATATCTCAATGAAAACAAAAACAATTTCCAAAATGTTGATATAACATCTGTTAACTTATCATAAAAGTAAGGTTAATGATATAACTTAGAGAACACAATTTTCATTTTTACTCAAATTAGGGTGATGCAAAAATGAGTACATCCCACTGAAAGTGTCCGGAGCAAAGCTAAATTGTATACTACAAATGTCTAATTTAACAAGAATTCAACCACAGGTGAGTCTAATTATTCATTCCACTAGTGTCCAGCAGACAGGTGACTATAAAAGGGTGTTACTTCCCATTTCATGCTGTCAGCAATGGCACCACATGGAAGAGAAATGTCACAAGACCTGAGAAAGAAAATAATGTCTTTACACCAGAAAGGTGAAGGCTACAAGAAGATCAGCAAAGCTTTACTTATCAGTCAGAATACTGTAGCAAAAGTGGTACAAAAATGTAAAAAAGATGGAACTGCAACCATCTCACAGAGACGTCCAGGTCGTCCACGGAAGTTAACATCTCAACAGGAGCGTCTTCTGACGAGAAGGGTTGAAGAAAATCAGCATGCAAGTTCACTGCAGTTGTCTAAAGAAGTAGAAAGCCAAACTTGGGTGACTATTTCCCGTGACACAATACGGCGTCCACGAAAGACGCCTCTCCTAAAGGCCAGGCACAAAAAAGCCCGCCTAGAGTTTGCCAGGGCCCATGCTGACAAAGATGAAGACTACTGGGACTCTCTATACTCTGGAGAGATGAGACCAAGATAAATGTTTTTGGAACTGATGGCTTCAAAACTGTATGGCGTCGCAAAGTTGAGGAATTCAAAGAAAAATGCATGGTGCCTACAGTGAAGCACGGTGGTGGCAGGGTCCTTATGCGAGGCTGCATGAGTGCTGCTGGTGTCGGGGAGCTGCTTTTCATTGATGGCATCATGAATTCACAGATGTACTGCTCTATACTGAAAGAGCCCTTGGTCGTCGTGCACTTTTCCAACATGACAATGATCCTATAAGGCCACTGTTGGATTTCTGAATAGAAGAACAGGGTGAAGAACAGGGTGAAAGTGATTCTGTAGCCAAGTATGTCTCCTGATCTGAACCCAATCTAACACCTATGGGAATGCTGAAAAGAGTTGAACATCACTCTCCATCCAGCATCCAGTCTCTAAAAGACATCATTCTTGAAGAATGGAAAAAGATTGATGTTGAAAAATGTCGCCAACTTGTTCATTCCATGCCTAGAAGACTTGGTGCTGTCATTAAAAATCATGGAGGCCATACAAAGTACTAGATGTAGTCTACTTGTTGTGGGGAGTACTCATTTTTGCATCACCCTAATTTGAGTTGAACTGAAAAATGTGTATTCTAAGTAATATTATTAACCTTAATTTCTTTTTATAAGTTAAACAGATGTTATATTAAACTCAGTCAACATTTTTTAAATTGTTTGTGTGTTTATTGAGATATTGTTTAGAATGTTACTTTTCAAAGTGTGTACTCATTT
Organism: Tiaroga cobitis; assembly: GCA_030578255.1. Classification (NCBI taxonomy): domain Eukaryota; kingdom Metazoa; phylum Chordata; class Actinopteri; order Cypriniformes; family Leuciscidae; genus Tiaroga; species Tiaroga cobitis. The sequence continues at coordinate 39,933,248 of CM060609.1, read as the reverse complement.
ACGCTGAGCACTGTATAATGTAACGCTAGCCAAAGGATGACAGAAAAAACGGATGCTCCGTTAATTGCGTTAAGTACTTTTAACGCGTTAAACTAAAAAGGTAATCGTATGCGTTAACATGTATAGCACTACTATATATATACAGTGTGTGTATATATATAGCATTCAAAATGAGTCTTTTAAAAAGACAGTTGAAGTAAAACAGGCTATCACATCACAGATGACGTGAGCAGACTAGCTGCCACCTGTGTATTTTACGTCTGATCTTTCAGTCTAGAGACACCGAGAGAAAGCGGACATCTGTACGGCCCCATAATCTCTCTGCTGTTGTTATTTTGGCTAATTAAAACCCCTTTACAGAAGCAGAGCAATTAGCAATAATGAGAGACAAACTGTGTGTGTGTGTGTGTGTGTGTTAGTCTTATGCCAGTAGCAAAAGCCACTTCACCTGCTGGATTCACTCACTAGAGGTTTTTTTTTTAATCATTATTATTTATTTATATATATAAAAAAAACTGTCATCATTTACTAACCCATACAACTTCCTTTTGTCCATGAAACACAAATTGAGCAGGCTGTGTCTGTGCTTTTCCAAAAAGGGACAGAAAAGTGAGATTGCACTGTATTCCAGGTCTTCTGAAGTCAGAGAGCTTTATTTGAAGAACAGACTGAAATTACTGCATTTCTTGTCTCTTTACTTGCACTCTGCAGAATGACAATAAAGTTGAATCTAATCTTATCTAAAAATGTAAGTCTTTAGTAGTGTTAGAAATGCTGTAACCACATTACATCGGGGTCAGCGAGTAGTTTCAGAGTCGGCCATTGAACATACAAATTGCACTCACACCACTCTATATGCAAAGATTAATACAGAATTTCAGGAAATATTCAGGCACAAATGGCACTCTCTTTTTCTAGGTTGGCCCATTTGGGTCATAGGGTTTATGATATTAGGTAAGTTTAAGGGTTTTGTGTAGGGATGCATGATATATCGCTACCATATCAATTATCAGCTGATATTATAATTTTTAATCCTTATTGGATATGTATCAAGAGGTATAAGATATATAATTGTACATGCTCATTTCTCCTATTTTTACATTTAATTTAACCTTCCTGTCATCTAAAGTTGAATTTGTTCTGATATCAGTGTTTTAATAACACTGTTAAATGTAATCTTTAGCAAATCTCAAAAGGATTTTTTCATACTGTACATTATAACGTTGTGATTCCTGTGTAGCATTTACAATTGTGGCTTTTAGTTGAAACTTTTTATTTGCAATTTATTTAGACAAAATAGTATAGATTTTTAACGTTATACATTATTTTCATAGCGTTATCGTTATTTTCAGCTTATAGTTATCTCCAAGTATATTCTTGAGGTAGTTCAGCTGTCTTTGTTCCAGTTTGTGTGTTTTTTTCGAGGACAGGTAGTTTTGTGTTCCAGTTGAGGCTGTGTGTGAAGACAATGATTAATTTCCTCATTTCCCCTCCCGCTCTCGAGATGATGCCATGGGGCTGTAGAGATGTGCACTCCAGCTTTGTATTCCGGTTGCAAGCACAGTTCATTTCATTTGGCACATCTAACAGTGTGCTAAATGAGGGTTACGGTTGACTAGTCATGTGTCAGTTAATCTCTGTTGGAATGAAGTCAGCATATTCACAAATTTTAAATCAACATGAAATCAAAACTGACCCCGTTTACTTTTTCTAAACGTTCTTGTTCTTTTTGTGAATGATGTACATTTTTCTGCACATTATCCATCTGAAGTCCTAATGGATAAAGTTTCGCCCTAGATTTTTTTTTCTTCCCCCAAATATGTGGTTTCAATCAGAAATACATTACGTAAATCAAATAAATTGTTAATATTAGGGCTGCAACTAACGATTATTTTGAAAATCGATTAATCGGACGATTATTATTTTCCCGATTAATCGGATAAAAATTCCAATTAGATTTTTTGTTTATTATAACTAAATAAAACCCTAAATCAGGGTTGTGGCGAGCAGGACGAGGCCGAGGGACGTGAGAGATGCGAGACCGGTGTGTCTTACCGGCCTCGCGCCGCTCTCTCACGTCCCTCGGCCTCGTCCTGCTCGCCACAAGGGTATTTATGTGTAAAAGTGTACTTTAAAAAGTGCAAAAGCCACACATTGAGTTTTACTAATATCAATATTTGCTTTGTTTTTAATGATAATTGCTGATGGCAAGTTGACAACCATGATTCATGTAAAATGAATTAAAAATTATATCCAACATATGTTTTAACACAATTTTTGTTCAAACAAATTTACACAGACATGTTGTTCAGATGTGAAGATCTAAACTAAAAACATCTCAAATATATAATTCATTTAATTTTTATTTAAAATTAATTGAATTTTAAGGATAACTGATCAAATAAATATAGAAAGACTGAAAACAAGCGTGTGAACATAGAGCCGCAGTAGATCGCGTTTGAAAAACAATTAAAACTTAATAGTAGACAAATGCTACAAACAGAGAACGGGATGGAGGTACGCAGCAAGCTAACAGGCTTGATTAAAAGTACAGGAAAAATGATGCATTAGTGCACAAGCATTCGCTGAAAACCATTGAGTACAGTGACTAAAAAACAATCTTTTACTGCTGCTGTTATTAACTGCCTTTATATTTAGTGCTTCACTTTGTAAACACCGTTTTAATTTAACCTATTTCTGCGGTAGCGCTATTTCAATCCATCACTTATGTTGCGAGCGAACTGATTGCGCAACCTGATGCTCGAGACAAAATACTTGCGGAAGATCCGGGAGTCTCCCGCATAATGATAGCGGCTTCCTGATGCCTGCAAATTAGTTCAAACTCCCGGAATCTAGAGCGCGCGAGTAAGAGCGCGCATGCGAGACAGAAGAAACTGTGCTCCAAACATAGACTGTAAAAAAGATCTCGGCAGATCGGCGAAGGGAGAGAGACCTTGCGTGTGTCTCATGAAGCGCAGCGCATGTAAGACCGAGAGCATTGGCCTGTTTCAACCAATCACCAGTAAACGCTCCCCGTGACGTAAGCAGACCAACTAATCGATAATGACATTCGTTGACAACTATTTTAATAATCGATTTTAATCGATTAAATCGATTAGTTGTTCCCTAGTTAATACCGTTTCATGTTGACTTTAATATCATAGATGAATCCCCCATTCCTTCAATGACATCATATTGTTTATAATGGCTCTTTTTAGGGTCACAATCTATTCGTGGTTTCATTCGTTAGTTAAAGGTCCCGTTCTTTTCGATTCCAGATTTGACTAATCTCCGCCCACAGGAATACACAAAAAAGGGGGCGTGGTCTTGTTGCGCTCCACGGAGAAGAGGAAGTTTTGTTTGTTTTAATAAAAACATACTCTTCTTCAGTTCTTCGCCTCACTCGTCCGTATTCAGCTCTGTAAATATTATTTATGTTTTGTAAGGTAAATGGGTTTAAGCAGTTTGCTTCAAAGCCCGGGTGATGAACCTACTTGTGGAAGGTTTGCAATCTGCATCATTCGTCGATAAACCTATACATTGATGTGAGGCAGTAATAATTTAATTTGCAGTCACGTAACATTCTACTTTTAATAAATAAATTATTGTAATGCATGGCAACGATTTCTTTTACACAACATGGCAGCTTTTAAGGCTATATTCATGGTAAAAATAAAGTGTATTTATATAAAGTTGTTTGGATGAAAACAATTTGAAAAGAACTATACACAACAACAAATTATTTAATTAGAAGGTGTTACAGTACTTTTTGTATTTCTTTGCAGCAGATGTTTTCAACCTCCATTGGCATTTTGTCACAGTTACCACATGTACACCTATAAAACATATATTACTAATCAAAACTCGTGCACACGTGTAACTAAGGAAGGAATAAACAATGGACTTATTTTAAAAATGTAACAACACCATCGTTAATTCGACAGACGGACAAAACCATATACCACAAGCTTTTATAACGGTTTGTAACATTTAACATTACAATTTAACCAATTAAAAGTATGACAACTACTAAATAAACAGCTTACCACTGTGAAACATCCTGCAAAAGTCGTGTTTGAACGGGTTCTAATCGATTCTCTTCATCGATGTTCTCCGGGTCTGATTCCGGCTCAAATTGATAAGGTAATATGTTGGACATTTTTACACTAACAATCAGCGCATGCATCTCCAAATTATGGTAAGAGGCGTGACCTTTCCGGGCAACGTGCGATAAGCTGCTGTCCAATCACAACACAGGAGCCGCTGGCACAATCAGAACTCGTTACGTATTTCTGAAGGAGGGACGTCATAGAACAAGGAAGTCATCGGCCCGTTTTTTGGACAGTGAAAGCAGCGTTATACAGATAAGTAAATTGTGTGAAAAATACTGTGTTTTTTTACACGTGAAACATGAACACATGTTATATTGCACACTGTGGACACAATCAAAGCTTCAAAAAAACATGAAGAACGGGACCTTTAAATTGCACAGATCTTATAGTGTTGTTTTGGTCAATAGATTTTTGTGTTTTACTGGGTTAGCGTAAACAGGGCGGTTTGTCTATTCTTTGCTGATGTTTACAACGGTTTTATTTTTAGCTGCGCCTGCCATTGCAACGCCCCGTTTCTTTCATTTTCCTTTTCCCGTAAATAAATGTCCCTGGAGAAGCCCAGGTCTGGACCGCTTAAAGAGCAGTGTGATTCTGCGACTTTGACCTAAAAGCATCCCATAATTCCCGATCCCCTGCTCATTCCTGACATGTGCAGTGAATAATGAGCGCAGGCGGACTAAATTTGGAGCCTCTGTTCTCTTTTTAGCAGCATGAGCTATTTCTGGAGCCACTCACTCTCACGTGCCGCGTACGAGACATGAATTATTCATGACGGGAGGGGCTTGGAAGGCAATGTGAGGTGAGGAAAATGCTCATTTCTTCACGAGGCTACGAGTCTTCATGAGTCTTTCTTGTGTAAATGCAGTTGCAGTCTAGTCCTTTTGATTTTAATTATGCATTTTCTCTCTTTCTCTTCTGACGTCTCTCCTCTCGCAGATGTCCGCGCTCCGAGCAAATCTGTTAATCTCCATCAAAAGGCATAATTTGTATTAATTAGTACCATTACTGAGCAGCTGTTAATACTATCATCAGTCCAATCGATTCATCTAAAGGTCATGTCTGCTGGTTTGGCGCTGTTTATGAAAGGCTCAATAAAAACAGTACAAGTTAATGAAACAGTGATAAAGCGTGATGTGAACCCATCCAACTTCAACATGGATGGATGGTTGGACGGATAGACAGATGGATGGATACATTTATGAATAAATGGATAGACAGGTAGATGGATAGATAGATGGACAGATTAATTGATAGTTAAACTTAAACAGATGGATATAAGGATGGATGGGTACTGTAGATGAATACACAGATATACGGAAAGATGGATGGATAGATCGTTGGACAGATGGATAGATAAATATATAAATACATGGATAGACAGGTAGATGGATAGATAGATGGACAGATGAATTGATAGTTAACTTAAATAGATGATAGAAGGGTAGACAGACAGATAGATGGGTGGACAGAAAGATGGATGGATGGGTACCTTAGATGAATACACAGATAGACTAAAAGATGGATGAATAGATGGTTGGACAAATAGACAGATAGATGCATAAATATATGAATAGATGGATAGACAGGCAGATGGATGGATAGATGGACAGATGAATTGATAGTTAAACTTAAACAGATGGATATAAGGATGGATGGGTACTGTAGATGAATACACAGATATACGGAAAGATGGATGGATAGATCGTTGGACAGATGGATAGATAAATATATAAATACATGGATAGACAGGTAGATGGATAGATAGATGGACAGATGAATTGATAGTTAACTTAAATAGATGATAGAAGGGTAGACAGACAGATAGATGGGTGGACAGAAAGATGGATGGATGGGTACCTTAGATGAATACACAGATAGACTAAAAGATGGATGAATAGATGGTTGGACAAATAGACAGATAGATGCATAAATATATGAATAGATGGATAGACAGGCAGATGGATGGATAGATGGACAGATGAATTGATAGATAAACTAATAAATAGATGAGTAGACAGGTAGATGGTTGGATGGATGGTCTAATGGGCAGATAGCTAGACAGATGTACAAAAGGATAGATAGATAGATAGATAGATAGATAGATAGATAGATAGATAGATAGATAGATAGATAGATAGATAGATAGATAGATAGATAGATAGATAGATAGATAGATAGATAGATAGATATGGTTGGTTTAATGTTGGAACTGTAGGTAGATAATAGACTTTTTTCAGGGAAACTTCACTTCTCATCGCATCACCTTGCACACGTCGCCATGGCGATGCCCGCCTCCATCATATGGCAGGGTGTGTTATGATGAGGGCACCATTAGCCTCAGACCTGTGCGCTGGGTAATGGAAAGTTTCACTGACTGCAGGTGATGATTTCTCAGAGGATAGAAGTGTTTGGGGAGAAAATGAGGTGGGCGAAAGCTTTTTGGGCCGTATAAATACAGATAAGAGTCTATTTTGGGAACTTTAAATATCATTTATCTTTTTTCTTTTTCTTTTTTGGTGAAAGTCTGCAGGACAAATTTCATCTGTAGAAATTTAATGGCTCTATCACACTTTCAGAAAAATGAGCCACTGACTGCTCTGCGTCGTTGGGTCAGCAAAATGTAAATAATTTGAAGTGTGGTTAGTTGTCATAGCCTTTTTGTCCATAGGAAAAGAAATGGAAATCACTCTATTCTTGTTTAAATCAGGTGTTATACAAGGTCATTTCCACAGTAAATGAATTTCCCGGGGTTGGACAGGAGCTCTCCCACTCCGAGACTCAAGGTTAAGTGACTCTACTCATAGACTCACCTCTGGGGAACTGAACTCACAGCACTACAGTATGTAGTCAAATCTATTTCCTGAGGATTCAAATCAACAGTCTGCTACTTCCCAGCAATATAAACACACTTAGTGAATTTTTACTCTAGAGCTTTTGCTTTGATCTGGATGAGTCTAAACCAAGTGGTTTCTGTAAATGTGGTTTTCATGAAGTAACCACACCCAAGCTTCAATCGATTGCTTAGAATGTGCAGAAATGAGCAAAAATGGACCTTTTACTTGTCTCTGAGGTGGTTCCTTTAAAGGTATTGCTTTGTATCTTATCTGCCCCTAAAAGGTGTATATTAGTGTCTTAAGATACTATAAATATGCAAAAAAGTATGTTAAGGTGATAATGCACGCTTTGAGGGTATTGCTCCAGGGACAAGCTGCTTTTTTGCTCATTTCTTCAGTGTACAGTCTGAAAAGAGACCTGCAGCAGGTGGGATCAGTCGAGTATGAAAACTACCTTGATGCAGTGCTTGGAACCCCTTTTACTTTTATAATGTGACATATTTCCAAATAAAATTAGAATTGAATACAGTATTATTATAAAAATGCTCTCTGTATGACAGGCTTTGGCAAAGTCAACCGTAAGTAGAAACTTATTTCGTAGGCAGAGCAATTTGGATAAAAGATTAGACAAACATTGTTTTTCTTTAAAAAAATAAAGTGTTTAATGATGAATTATTCAATAATGCCTCTGCCTCAAGAATGTGCATTACGAAAGTAAACAAGTTATAACAAGTAAACATGCCATATTTTGCCGTTTTTAAAAAGTCTTGATTTGGTTCTTGCGCTCTACTGCAATAGGCTTGAATGTTCAAAAATCACCTTTTGAACCTTATTTGATATTGTCGCAGCTCCTCTCTTCCCAGACCCTGTCCCAAATGGCACCCTAAACACTCGCGGTCTTCCTACGACCGCAAAGGGGGCGCTCGTGAGCATCCTTCTGAAACCTAAAATGACAAATGGGACACCCTACAGTCTCATGGATTAAACGGACACGTGCACGCAGCAGCCATTGTACTGTAAGTCCACAAGACCGAAAGTGCATATGAAGTGTGTCAGTAACAGACTGTTTGGTTCCTGTCTCTGAAGCCCCTCCTTCCAAATGACCTCTGATTGGTCGGCTGGACCATTGTGTGGTGATTGGTCAACCTCTTCGAGTGTGTTTGGGAAATGTCACTTCCCTTACCATAAGCAGGATTTTCAACACACTACTAACACAACTCATCCAGGCCCCGCCCCTTTATTTTGCAAATGCCTTGGGCGGGAATTATTTAAATAAGATACGTCCTTGGAAGAAAACTTAATACAAAGGGATTTCAGAAACGGTGCGCACTGAGACAGAAAATAAGTCTCTTGTTTGGGAGAGTGGTTTTGTAACTTTGCAGATCTTTTTCATGCTCAAACAGCAACATTGGACACTAAAGAAAGTTGAACATGTAAAAAAGCATAACACATCCTCTTTAAATATTCTGTAGGAATGAGATCAGGCTAGTAGAGGATGAATCAACATGAACGTGAGCATCAATAACTTGTGTGTAGCAGTTTAAAGGATGCATTAAAGAAATCCTACATGCTACTAAACCGTAGTAGTGACCATTTAACTGAAGATCTAGCAAATCAAACAAGCTCTTTTACTCGCCGGCATTGATTCCTCCCATCAATATTCTGTTTTTACCTCCTCCTTTCCATCTAAACGGAGTATTTAACATTCACGTCGGAGCCTGTGAAGCGGCATCAAACATGCTGCTCGATCTCTCGGCTTTGATGTGTCGTTTTTATGTTCTTAATCACCGCAGACATTGTCATCAGTATTTTGTCCCTCTCTCCGCAACTTCCTGCCTCTGATCAATTAGAGAGAGAGACCTTTAATGTTGTGATGTAATTCACTTAATCAAAACTGATTAAGGTCAAAAAGTGAAGCTTAAACTGTCTGGAGACAGAATAATGAAAGGACTCGATGTACTCTGCTTTCATCCCTTTTTGTCCACTGTTTTCCTTTTTGTACTCTTGTAATTTCATCTTCCTCTTTTACGTCAGTACTTTTCGAACATATAATAACTGCACTCACTGTCAACCTTTCGGCAGGAGCTAAATTAATGGTACGTCTTAGAAATATTTAGTACATTTCTCCAAAAAATGTCTTTTTGCTCCGTGTTAATAGCTCTTTTACCTGCATTTTAAGGTGTGCTCTCAGTATGTAGGACGTTTTAAAAGGTACGTGAGCAGCATTATTATGCTGTCTTATGAAATATCTTCTTATGGTGCATCCTTTGCAGAAGGCAATGACAAAATGCACTGCATCAAGGTGAGTAAAAAAAAAAATCATCCAAAATGGTGCATAAGTTAATACTATACTGAGTTTAAACTAGTTTATAATATGTATTTAAAGTGGAAATGAAGCAGTCAGTCAATTTTACATTATTTAGTAAACTGATTTCCAATTCTTGCATCTTGCAATACCACAGCGTGCGACGTCACGGGGTTGGTTGTCTTGCCTGAGGTACATAGATATTTAGTAGAGGACTGACAGGGAAAGTTAAGGACAGAGACATTTAAAGATGGAAACTGGAAAGCCACATCATAAGTCAAAAGGAGAGGCACTACTGTATTGCTCCTGGTTGTAGAAATGATTTTTACAGCGTTAAAAGCAAAGGGCAAAAGAGAGCTAAAACGGAGAACGTAACGTTACTGCTTCACTGGCTAGCGGCACTGAAAAGGAAGAACCCTTCAATGGGCGCTGATGTCATGCAGTGAATATGCAGTATGCAGTGACATTTTTCTGGAGGAAGATTACATTGAGGAAAATACTTTTGATTCGGCCAATGTAGTCATTCGCCGCACCAACAAAATTAAGCCTGAAGTTGCTCCGTGTGTTTTTAATTTATCTGGCAATAACGCGGGGCGCGCTCTCTACTTACCGCCCAGCACGTGCAATTTTTCGCGCTGCATTCACGAAACACCCCTTATCACACTGTTGTTTTCCTCCAACGAAAAAGGAACATGAAGACACTCTATAGTTATTTATAAATGTGATTTGGCAAACGATTTGTGAAAAGTTGTTTTAATTCATAAAAACAATTGTTTTATAGTGAAGAGGAAAACATCACTCCGTCAATGCACTGATTTAAACTGTTTATCAGAGTGAGTGAAAGAAAGAAACATCATGTTCTACTAAATAATGAGCCTGGAGCTGATTGTGACATTTATAGTTTTACAGTAAAGGAATTTGTGGTTTTTGATGTCACTTTGAAATATAGAAGTGGCAAATTAACGGCACCTTGCCGTATCGGCTCAAATGCGCGATGACTTATTACGGGCTCAACAGTCCTTTCAAGTTTGTCTTCCTCCATTTGAGAGCAATAATGTATTCAAAGAGTAAAGAAATGCTTATATTAAGCTGGGCGTACATGGTGCGATTTTTTTTTTTCACCCTGAGAAACGTACTATATCTATTTACCGCAGGCAAAACGTTGAAGACAACCAAGCTTGTGGCGTCACACGCTGTGCTATTGCAAGATGGCGGCGCCATTGCTCCAACAGCTATAACAAAACATCCCTTTTTCTTTAAAATGGTTACATTAATCGTACTTGTTGTTTTTTTTTATTAGAGTGAAAATCAGTTTACTAAATAATGTAAACTTGACTGGCTGCTTCATTTCCAATTTAAAGGTATACTATGTAATTCTCTGGTTCAAAATGAACAAAATTTCAATAAATATCAATGCTTCTTCCAAAATGTGTTTTGTCATGCCCTCATTCACCACAACAAGCGGGAAAGATTGACATGGAGCAGCTAAATATCCAACCTCCAGATAATGACCCATAACAGAGGAGAGTCTTCTGGCAACAAGAAAGCCCCACAGAGCTCGTAATAAAACAAGAATCAACATCGGCTTGGCTTTTCGGAGATGCCGAGAACTGAGGGATTTGAAATGTTGTCATAGCAACGCAGAGATGGTGTATTTATTACTCTACAAGTGGATATTTTATTGAACAGATAAATTGTCATATGTAGCTCTCTAACAGAGTTGATTGTAAAGAATATGCATATTCATTTGCACAGTCACAGAGCCGAAGCACAACCAAAACAATGTTCTTTCGCAAAATGCATCCAGTTTTTTTTAACCAAAAGTTTGTGTACCTTTAATATGGACTATTTTACCTATTTTTGGTTATTTAATAGATGAACTTTTTGTATGCATATTGCACAAATTAAATTGTGCAAAAGTACTCTGAAATTACATGCATTTAGATGTCGCTGATTTCTTTCTTTTTTTTCACATTTTGCTGCAGCTCCGCCCACAACAAAATCTCATTGGTCCAAACCGCATCAAATAAGCATATTGCCTGATATTTTGCTTTCATGGGGGACAGAAAAATGACTCACCCTGTCACTTCATGTCTGTTTAGGACACAGTTGAAGTCCCTCAGGTTGGAGATCTTGATGTGTTGTTCAGGACTAGACATTACTTGTTGTGCCAGTGTACTCCTGTTACAATCCTGATAGCATTAAAGCATCTGATATTCTTTCTGAGAGGCGCCCAAATGAGTGTCACCTCTCATTAGCTGTTTGACATGATCTGTTTGTGCTTTCCTACAGGGGATGGTTTGAGCTTTCTTCTTCATTGCAGCCAAGTTATTATTAGACAGCGTTATTAACAGATGCTCTCGTCTGCAATCTCTCTGTTCATCAGTCCCGTGACGTCCCTGTAAATGAGCTGAACACGCTAACTACTGATCTAACTGCGCAAAAACACCTGTCTAAACCCCAAACCAACTCGCTTGCGTTTGTTTCTCCCCTAGCCTCTTTGGCTTATTGCTTTTGTTTTAGATTTGATCAAATGCCAGTAAAAAACTAAAATAAATATATATATATTTTAATAATCAAATGGATTTAAGAATGCATCCACCTTAAAATAGTTCATTAGCATTAGGTGAAAAAACTTGGAATTGTTTTAATGTGCGTTCAGTTGTGTGTACATTGGCAATTGTACAGCATGTTCATCCAATCAAATGTTAGAGCCTGAATTATTAATTTTATAAAAAGTATTTAACTTTAATGATGGAGGGGTACCCATTTGTAATCACATTTACTCTGCACTTTAACTTTGAAATTGTAAATGAATCTTGGCAGCCAAGTCATTATTTTAAAGCTATAAACCTCAAGCCACTTGCTCGGTTTAAGTCATTTCACTTTCCGTTAAATGGAATAGTGATTTCATGTGGTGGTGGGGAAGTCAGTCTCTAACAATATTCAGCTCTTCTAATGAAGAAAGTTTTCATTAATTTCTGTAATCAGTTGTTGACTGATCAGCTCAGATCCACCTACAGTTTCCTATTGACTTATGGTGTTGTTCATTAGGCTGAGCTCAGATCAGTTAGTGAGTGGTGATAATTGTGGCTGCATTGTGACAGTAAGGCTGTGATTGGGAGGTTGATTAGACACATGATCGGATGCGTTGTGTTAATGACTGGACCGTGATAGTGCTGAATTCGTAACCGCGCACTACTCTTACTATTTCTGCCATAGAAAGATGTGGTAAAAGTAGTATTTGGTTCCGAAATCAACATAGGTCATAGGTCATTTGATGACTAGAAGTGTTAAAAATGCTGTGCATGTGTCTGTACTATATATAAAACCCATATATATAGTCTATATCTGGTCTATATCTCCTATATAGACCAGGAGAGCAAAGGGACAATAAGAACCTTCTGGCTTTAAAGCCCAAAGCATTTAAATAAAGTGGATTCATGTACTGTTGAGAGAAGACCTGCAATCAGTGCATCCGGTGTCTCACTTATGACTCATACTATATAATGAAGGAAATAAACACAAGAGTGTGAGTGTGTGTGTATTTTTATATTGTACTTCAGTTCAATGGCTAATAGGGTTTCTTTCATTATTTATTTTTGCTCTTTTTAATGGGAAGAAGAGCTGGATCCATGTCACTCTTGAGATTCTGTGTGCTAAAGCTGATTTTCACACCAGACATATTTTCAGAGCCGATTGTCTCTTTAATGAAGTACAGTAGTTCACCCCAAAATTAAACATCCATCATTATTTATTTATCGTTCCAACCCTTTATGACTTTCAGCAGAATCTTTAGACAGCACCTTTCTATAACGACCAGGTCTGATAAGCTCCAAAAGGACGAAAAAACAACAACATAAAATGAGTCTGTATTTCTTGTATAATATTCCAGGTCTTCCAAAGTCATGTGATGAGCTTTTTTTGTTTGAATATACAGCATGAGTCATAATTTCCTGATTATTTTATGGTGTGTTTGTCCTTTTCAGATTCTTCAAAAATTCTTATTTTGTGTTCAATGACAAAAAAAAATCACAGCATATAGACTTTGATATGTGTGTGTGTGTGTGTGCGTGTGCGTGAGAGAGAGAGAGAGAGAGAGAGAGAGAGAGAGAGAGATAATGAGTCCTTTAAGCCTCATGAACAGAAATGATGGATCATGATCTGCAGTTCCTTAGTTGTTTTAAAGATCTCTATCCCGGCAGTCTTCTGTGTTGTGAAGGACTCGTCCTCGCGGGAGTGAGCCGATTGTTTGTCCGCTTCATGACGTCGCTCTCTGTGGTAGCAAGAGCTGCGCTCCGAGACAGCAGAAAATGATGGATAATGTTGTTGTTGTTGTTTTGACTTTTAGCATCCAAGGACAGCGAAGCCATTTAGGGACTTTATATTTTTAAATTGTCTGAGTGATAGCATAATTTTATGATTTGTCATTCTCTACTGCTCGTAAACCGATGTGATGGTTCATATCATGTCGTAAAAGTGTTCGGTTATTTATTTTAACCTATCAAATGGGCTTTCTTGCACCTCTATTTCATGAGATGAATTCAGTCGTATTTTCTCTAGATTTTGACAAGAAACAGCACATAATGTTAAGTCTTTACTGCTAATCATACTAGGCAATGTTGCTGAATATTTAAATAGGTTCATATTTGTAACATATGTGATCATATGTTAATAAATTGTGACTTCTGAATGAGCCATTTTAACTGTTTAGTTTGAGTAATTGCAGACTCTGTGTTTAGATGGTAGATAAACTCTCTGAACCGCAGGCTGAAACGTCTGTGCTGATGTTTGTGTGTCCTCATTATGTGTCCAATCCTGACAGCTTTACTAAGATAAACTGAAACTCTGAGTTTTCGGACTTTGTGTTTATCATCGAGTTTCAGAGAACTTTCCAGAGAGAAACATTTATTTAAATTTTTTATTTATTTTTTAGCTTCTGCCGCAGGTGGGCATGGAAACTGGCCATTGATAAAATGGTGGAAATGTAATTTAATTTGTTTGGTTTGGATTTTTTGCAACAATTATTTAACTGATTTGAATTATAGAAATTGATATTGTGTTATCTGTATGCCAGGTTAAAGAAGTGTGTTTTTAGTTTAGATTTGAACTGACAGAGTGTGTCTGCTTTCCAAACAATGCTAGGAAGACTGTTCCAGAGTTTAGGTGCTAAATAGGAAAATTTGTAAATTTTCATTTTTAAATGCAATAACCCTCATGTCATCTGAACCGGTATCTGAAGGGTATTTACTCTTGTTTCAGGTAAAAATAGTACTAATGTTTTTATGAAGTTTTCCAGTTTTGGTACATTATTGTGCAGAGAGCTAGACTACAAGTCTGTATTTTCTCAGTCGAGACATTTTTGAACATTTGTCACCATGTTGCACCAATAGGGTCTTTGTGCTAAAGGTGCACTGGGTGTACAGACATCCTTCAGTGTACAAAGCCAAAGTATGTGGTACTGCGGCGGTAACAAACCCAGGGACCCATAGAGTTCCCTTCAAATGACTGTGCCACTAAATCAAGTCACCTTTATTTATTTAGTGCTTCATACCATAGAGAATGTTTCAAAGCAGCTTTACAGTGAAAACAGGAAAATGATGCATTTCTACTGTTGTTCAGCTGAAGTCAGTTCAGTGTTGATTCAGTGCTGTTGTAAATATCATCAATTATTAAATTAGTTCATTTCATCTAAAGCAGTTCTGCAAGAAATGTCATCATCCAGCTCAGTTCAGTTCAGTTCTCATACAACAGCGTTACACTGGATGTGTTTTTATTCAGGTAGATATATGTTAGCATGTCAACATTAAATAACTTCAAACCCACCATTTAATACCTTATATCGTTTGCATCCATTTACTGCTACCCCCATTTTGGAAAGGGAGGCATATATGACACACCCAAAATAAAAAGGTTTCTGCTCATATGTCAGTCTGAATAGACACATAACCAACATATATTTAGAAAGCCAACACTTGAGAGTTTACAGTTCGAGACTTATTACTCAGACTGTTATTAACTTGGAGATGTATAGGCTGAAACATAAAAAAAAAATTATGAAAAATATTATATGTATAAATAATATTTTGTGGCTGTGTTGTAGCAACTTAGAAACACATTTAGGCTGAAGCCACAAGTCTGCTCATGCTTCATTTTAAATCGGACGATGTTATATATCTAAAACTATGAATTTTATGAAACATTTTCTAAGACCATGTCATGTGTGTTTTTAAAGAAAGGCTAATAAAAACAATTATTGCCCTCTGTAAGCTCCTTTGCAGTCTATATGTCTGGTGTGGCGAACTGCCCCGTTCATGTTTCTATTGTTCTCACTCGACAAACTTTATGGCTTTCCCATCCACATCGATTTGATCCCAATATTCATTTATCCACCTATTATAAATAGTCTTCATAGAAAACAAAACAAAACATTTTCTTGTGAACTTACGTTTTTCAGATCATTTGTATGTTTTAATTTGTAGTCTTTTCAGGTTTTTTTTTTTTGTTTGTTTGATTATTTTGTAAGTTTTAATTCTTTGTTTGTTTGTTTTTTCAGGTCATTTTTATGTCAGGACAATTTGTACATTTCCAAATTTCATATGACATTTTATAAATTACATTTGCATTTTTTATACGTTTCCATGTCATTTGTAAGTCTTAGTTTGTAGTTTCCAGGTAGGAAGAGCTAAACTGGAACATAATATAATGGGTAAAAACACATTAATTCATTAAACCGCTACTAGATTAAAAGAGACTGTGACCGACATGTAAAGTAACCAATCCCAATTTGCTTTTTAATGGAATCTTGTTTTCTTGCAGCTTGCTAAGTGTCTCAAACAAAACTCTTGAGCATGATTCAAAGGATCAGTGCCGTCAACCTCACAAACATTAGCAAGCCCAACAACAGTTCTTTCTCCAACGTGCTCATTGTATCCGTTTTATGTTACGGTGTTGCGTACATGTACATCTCAAGCCTCTCTTTCTCTAACTTTGTAATCAGTGGAAACTGTTTACCTCATTAAAACACTCTCACATAGTGATAGTGACCAAAGACAGAAGTGATTAGATTGTTTAAATGGGTTGTGTTTACATCTGTGTGTGTGTGTGTGAGCGTGTATGTGTGTGTTGGCTGTTGATTCATGGGTCCTGTAGCTTTTTTTTCTGCACATTAAGTGCTTAGAATGGCACAAACAGTGTTTTAATTTGCATAATCAGGCCAAAACAACGCCAAGATGAAGGAGAGCAACGGAGATTTTCCCAAGTAATGTTTAAGTTGATTGTTTTTGCAATTTAAAAAGAAACACTGCTGTTTTCTTCCACCAACTTTTGCATCCTTGGAAAAAAAAGGTGTTCCCACTACTGTGATTTGCATCCCAATTCAATAATTACATGCATTTGCCCGTGTGTACGCAAACACGCATGTTAAACAGCCTCCTACATGAAAGCGGCATGCTACAGGCTTTTAATAGTTTGTTCACATTAGTTCCTGCGAGAGTCAAATGCAATACTTTTCCCCCACTTGTGTCTTCCCCGCAGCCACTATCTGACTGATAAGAGTGCCTGTGTGTTTATCTTTCCATTCACTCAGCTTGTGTTGTTACAGAAACGCCCGCCGCTGTCCCTTATACCCCTTTAGGCCAATTACGGTTCATCTTTACTGAACTAACAAATATTTACAGGGAGGCTCATAGCTCAGCTTGAATGATTCAAAGCTGTCAATATAGAGCATTTTATGAGAGGTATGAATGGTCTTTTGTGTCGTTTGGTTATTCATACTGTCGTTTGGTTTATTTTGCATGGGGAAGTTTGGTACGCTGTGTGTGGTTCTAAGCTTTCCTCAAGTAAGAGTTCCTCAAGGGGAGTTGGGAAGGCAGTACATGCTGTTTCAAAGGTTTGTGGTTTAGTATTTGTTTAAGAGAATGGTTAGAGTCTGTTAACTTCAGGGTCTCCAACAGCGCTAGCTAAAGCTTTCCCTGTTAATAAACTCTTCGGCTATTAGCGTGAGGATTTATATAATATTATACAGAGTCCACATGCTGATTGACTGTAACTGTAGTAAATTCCCTTTTATGCATTTTTTTTTTTAGCCATAGTTTTTAATTGAAGATAATTATTAGTTTATAATTATCATTTTTTAGACACAATTGTCAGAATTGTGTGATATAAACTTGCAATTCTTAGGAAAATTTGTAAATTTGTCTTGTAGTGCAATGGTTTAAGTCGCTTTGGTTACAAGTATCTGCTAAATGAACAGAAGTAAGCATTTAGACCTATAACCTTTTAATGTTCAACAATAACTGACTCAGCTGAGTTAAATGTTTACTCTTCTTTAAATGGAACAAGCAGACATTTTTATATCCAGATAGTTGGAGTGTGTATAGATGGGGTTGGTGTTTGCTAACTGGAGAGATGATGTGTGAAGTTATTACAATCATGAAAATCTTCAGGAGCCGTTTCCCCCGTCTTCTTAACCTATAATTACCAGGTTAAATTTAAACTCCACAGCAGGTCAAGCCAGGAATCAAATCAAATTATAATCCCTACCGGATAATCAGGGAAGGCCACTGGGAAAGACAGTCGGCATTACTGATGATTGTGTTTGTGTGCGTGTGGGGTCGTTTTAAAAGGTTTTCCCGGCAGCTGTTTTGCTCTCTTCTGATCGTAGGTTATTTAAAACATGCTGAGAAATTGAAACTCCTAATTAGTTTCCTTTTGTACCTGATAAAGAAGGATTTGCCGCTAATAGCTGGTTGGTGCAGCACTAAGTATCGAAACTGTATCAAAACCAAGTATCAAAACTGGTATTTGTGCCCACTTCACAAGACCCAAGATTACGAAGTCTCGCCAGGTAGACGTTGCCCTCTGATCCTGGCTGAAAAAATGATTTTTTCTTTTTTTTTTATGGTTCTCATCAAAGGGATGTTTTTTTTTTTTTGTTTTTTTGTGAAACTATTTTCTTTTCTTGTCTCACTTTCTGATGGATTCAACCAAGATTTAGAAGCTTGTCGACCATTTCCAATGATTCGGGTGTTTATTTTGTCCTTCAGAACAGAATTAACACACTGTACACTTTAGATTTTCTCGGACACTTCCAGTGTTGATATTAGATATCTGCATTTCTCAAGGGTTGTGCTCTCCACTGCACATACATTTACAGTCAAAGGTGGTTTAGAGCCTGGTTTGTTTCTCTCTTAATTGTATATGTGTTGGCATACATGGAGGCATTTTTACTTGGAACCACTTGAGATTTTCACGTTTCTATAAATCTTGAATGTTAATGAACTGGAAGAAGGTCTGTTTGTCCATCTATGTTGAAGTTTGTGAATGATACTATAAGATAAATGTCAGTCATTTTTTTAAATGTTGCCTTGTGGAAGCAAATTGAAGCAAGGAGGAAATGCAACAGCTTAATTTTTATCCTGGTGGATAAAATGATTTTTTTTATGGTTCTCATCAAAGGGATGTTTTGTTCTGTGAAACTAGTCTCTTTTCTTGTCTCACTCTCAGATGGATTGTACCAAGATTTAGAATCTCGTCGACCATTTCCAGTGATTCCCAGGTGTTTATTTCGTCCTTCAAAACAGGAATGACTTACACTTCAGATTTTCTTGTATGTTCCTGTGTGGATTATAAATATTGGCATTTTTTGAGGGTCGTGGCTCTGCTTTGTTGCGCAGACATCTACAGTCGAAGGTGTTTCATAGCCTGGTTCATTTCTCTATTTTATCTGGTTCGTGTAGGCACATTTGGCAGCATTTTTACTAGGAACCACCTGAGATTTTCATATTTCTGGCAATCAGAAGTGATTTCTGCTCTAATTTATTAACAAAACGTGCCTTTTTCTCTGAAAATGCCTTTTAATGATGGTTGTTTTCCAAACCCAGCCTTGAATTCTCTCTTAGACTGATAATAGCAAAAATGTTGATGAACTGAAAGAATGCAGAAAGCTTGCGGAGCTGTTGTCCATCTATCATGAAATTTGTAAATGCTGCTATAAGCTAATTTTCGTTTTGAAATATTGGCTTGTAAAAGCAAACGAACCAATGAGAAAATGCAACATTGTAACTTTTTTTATGGCTCTCATCAAAAGGATGTTTTGTTGTGTGAAACTAGTTTCTTGTCTCACTTTCGATTGGATTCAAACTCAGTTTAGAAGCTTGTTGACAATTTCCCATGATTCCCAAGTGTCTATTTTGTTCTTCACACTTTAGATTTCTTGGACGCTTCCCGTGTGGGTATTGGATGTCAGCATTCTTCGAAGATTGAGTCTCTGCATTGTTGTGCATATATTTGCAGCCAAAGGTGTTGGCATAATTGATCAGGTTGCCGAGGCCAGTTAGTAGTCGATGCTACCCTCATACCTACATCCTCCCACATGAAATGCTTAATCAATTCTTCACCAGGAAAACCGGATTATGAGGACAAACCTTTGTGTGCAAGAGCTCCCGGTGGAGACCCGGCCCTCGGCACCTAGGTCCAATTGAGCTCTGTTCAAATGGTAGATCATTGATTGACTGGGGATCTGAAGACCTATTTGGTGTAGGTTATGTCTTGTTCTGTTAAAGACTTTGTCCTTGTGGCAGCTCCAGTCAACCTTTCTGTTTATTCCAAGCTGGTCTATGATACTAGTTGATTGGCTGGCACTCATTGGCGCTCAAGTTGTGGCACACTTTTTGAGCCAATCACCAGAGATATAAATGTCATGTGACTAATCACTTATCTGAAGATCTTGGGTTATTTGGTCATTTTTTCATTTTAATATTCAGTCTTTGCTCTATAAATGTTGTGTGCGTAGTCTTAAATTGTGTGCTAGGTCTCCATAAAAGTAGCATTGCAGTATTTAAATATTTTATACATGCTCATATTAATGTATTTGCATGACAACATCACCCTCTTGTACAATTTTTATAAAGGATTCTTGTGCCACTAAGCAGTACGGTATAAATAGTTGCTCAGACAATGATTCAATATTTATCTTTAATAAAAATTAAAAAAAAGCAATGCATCTAATTGATCTGAAATAATGCAATGCATCATTCAACCTACAATTCAGTCACATATCTCTTGACACAAGCTCTTAAAAAATAATTTCTACACTATTTCTATATGCATCCAATCTTATTTAACCCAATGGCAGAATGAAAAAATTATAGAAAGACTGCAGCATTTACGACTCTCATTGCTCTGCAATTAAATCTCACTTCTGTGGTTCCACCCTCTAATGTTGGTGTATTGCTGACAGAATGCAAACTGCTAGAGCCAATGACACCACAGTCATTACAGCTTGATTTCTGCATTTAATAACAATCATTTGTGCAAACAATAACCTAAAGCTTAGAGTTAAGAAGACATCGTGCTGTTCTTTTAGAGTAGTAAACTGCACTTCAAAATATTTCATCTCTATCAGGGGCAACCACTTTTAAAAAAGTCCCCCCACTTTTAGAAATGACTCGGAGTCTGTTTCGTTTCTCTCTTCATTTGGTTCATGTAGGCTAACATGGCTGCAGTTTTTACTTGGATCCACTCAAGATTTTCAGACTTATATTTAGATTTCAGATTTTTATAAACAAATATGCCCTTTTCTCTTAAAATGGCTGTTGTTTTTCCAGACGCAGTCTGAAATCCCACTCAAACTGATAATAGCAATATTGATGAACAAAAAGAAGGCCAGTAAAAGCCTGCAGAGCTGTTGTCCATCTGTCTTGAAATTCGTAGATGCTGATTTGAGCTCAATTTTAGTCTGTTTTGAAATATTGGCTTGTGAAAGCGAACGAACCGAGAAGAGAACGCACATTGTGACATTTTAACTAGCCTACTTCAGAAGAACACAAATAAGCTACAGGTCTGAAAATGACCTAAATTTAGCAAATAGTCGTTGTATTTAAGAGTGGGGTTTAGCTTTGTTGCAGCACCGTTTAAAAATAGTACCTGTCCATATGAAGTGGCAACTGAAGGACCAGGCAGAAGCATCTCTGCCAAGTGGTAGTGTTGGCAACACACAAGCAGTAAGTGGCAATTCATCTTTGGCTAGTGCTGATTTGACGTCTGCCCCGTGGAGGATTTTGCCAGTTGGTGGGTGAGAAAGTCTCGGTGCAAGTGCAAACCATATAAATTGGATAAAGCCTTTATCACATTTATTGACATTTACATTTATGCACTTGACACATTCAATGTGGCGCTCAAAGTAACTGAAATAGTTCATGACATGTATTTATTTAAAACTATTTTTGGTCCAAATATATTAGGTCATGTCCTGGTTCTTAAACCCAGTCAGAACCAACACTGTCCTTTATTCCCTCTCAAAAGATTTGCAGTGGCGTGTCAAAGATTCCCAGCATCAGCTTCAAAGGAGGTCGATGAACAAATCATTTAGTGCAGTGAATCTAGTTTAGATTAATCATTTCTAAGGCCGAATGAAACCTCCAGTAGACACGGACCTCCTGCGGAGAATGTTTCATATCCAATCCAGACTTCCCTTTCTCTTTTTATGTGCTGCTTTGCTCATTTGACAGCTCTGTAGAGCAGTTTC
Source organism: Tiaroga cobitis (assembly GCA_030578255.1). Taxonomy (NCBI): domain Eukaryota; kingdom Metazoa; phylum Chordata; class Actinopteri; order Cypriniformes; family Leuciscidae; genus Tiaroga; species Tiaroga cobitis. Next base: position 39,911,468 of record CM060609.1, on the reverse strand, counting down.
ATGGCGTCACCTTGCCAAGCGCCGTTTTCCTTCTGTCATTGATCAGCTCAGTGGGTTGTGTTCGTCAAAGTGCCCATATTTTCACAGCTGGTCTGACACCATAACCTGTGTTTGCATTTCAGGAATAACTGATTATTGATAAGCGTCTGTCAGGTTAGCTGAGCATTGAAAGTGATTCGCAATGAGCGCAATGAGTTTTTAGAGTCTCTGTGGGACCAAATTCGGCCAAAAAGAAGTCGCTGTTTGGATTTAAATAGGCAAATGCTTAAGAGCCTATGATTGGATCATTATTTCAGTGATTATTATGTTTCCAGCTTGTGATATGTTTGGCAACAGCTCTTTTAAACCTAATTGATGAAGTGTGTAGCTTTTAATTTCTTAAATAACCATGTAGGAAGACACATCATGGCCATATTCTTTGAAAGTCTTTAGGATGTGCTGTAGGAGACTTTACAGAGTACAAGATTTGACCAAAAATGTATGCACCCCTTGATTTATTTCCATTTCCATCAAGAGGTGTATCATTTTTTGGTCAAGATCTTGTATTGGCAATGCAAGAGTCCCCCACTCTGTAAAGTCTCCCTCCAAACCATTCTTTCACAATTTGAGCTTTCATGATTTGTCTTCCTACATGGTTATTTAAGAAATGAAAAGCTACGCACTCCATCGATTAGGGTTAGAAGAACTGTTGCCAAACATAAAACATGCTAGAAACATAATAATCACTGCAATAATGATCCAATCATAGACTCTTAAGCATTTGACTATTTAAATCCAAACAGATACCGCGAGACTTGGCAAAATGTTCCCGAAATAAATCATTCATAATGTATATATTTGCTTAGAGAATAGTCTGTTGTTTGTGATCGAATCTTTGTATTGTTCTACTCAGTGAAGCTTTGAATTATTTTTTTGCAAAAGTGTGGGCCTGGAGCTTCTTTATCATCTGATGCAAGGAGAAGCTTCACTGCCTGTATGAATTTCTGTTACCTTGCTGATTGTGAATATCCAGCCAGATCAGGCCGGAGCCGAGGGAAGAATGTGGCAGGATGATCCCAGTACAGGAAATCTGCCATAGAAGAACGTAATTAAAGCTGGATGTAAACTGGAGTGAATTGAAGTAATTCAGTGTCATCCAATACAGGAAGTTGTGGTTTTAATCAGACTCAGCCAAGTGTGATGCCAGTTTGTGCGGCTCTTTATTTCATAGCCAGCGTAAATGTGACAGTGCAGAAATATAATAGATTGTGCTGTTCTACACTAAAACAAAAGTGCTTGATCAGATGTAAGACTCGAGATTGAGTTGGCACAGGATGTCCTGTATTGTGTTTCCAGGTAAAAAGAAGATCTTTAAATTTGAGAAGTTGTACATTTAAAACTTTTTGTAAAACCGCTATTTAACATTCAAATTTTCTGAATGGTAGTTTTTATTTGAGCTAATCCCTTTGGACAAACCTTTTCTCCATATCTAGTCTATATGCAAAGTCTGATATGTTGACGTTTCTATGTTGGATCTCAATAATATGCTACAAGTAATTGTATTTGTTCATTCAGTAATTTGGTCCTTCACATTAAACATAGAATTGCATTTTCTGCATTTCTCAATTCAGCACACGTGTAGAGGCTTTAAATTCGCCGTGAAAGAAAATGCGGTTATTATTCAGTACACATGCATGCGTGAAAGAAAACACCAACTGCATTTATTCATTCATTTAGATTGTCATCGCCTGTATTTCTCAATGCAGCACATGAATAAATGCATTAAATTCAGCGTGCATATATGTGCACAAAAGAAAAGATCAATCGCATTTCAACATACTTTCTAAATTGCAATCTTTTTTTTCTTGCACATATAGGCTATATGCATACTAAATTGAGATCTTGGCCTTTCTTTCTTGCACGTATATATGTGATGAATTGTCATTAATTTTCCCCTTGCATGAAAGAAAAAGGCATTTGCAAATCAGTACACATTTGCATGCATGAAAGAAAAGGCCAGTCGCAATTCACAAGCATGTTTTTGTTCTGAATTGCTTTTTTTTGCACATATAAATGCACTGGACTGGACAGCTAGTAGTCCTTCACGTCATACTGTGTGAGCTGCACAAAAGCGTCTCCCGCGCGTGGCGGGTGTTCCATAACATACAGTGATGGAGATATGAGCTGTGTGTCATCTAAAGCTTTTAGATCCAGATTTACCTCCACCCAGATGTAACAGCTGCTGTCGGTTAATAAACATCTGATGAATGAACTCGCGACTCGATGGACTCTTGTCCTATTAAAAGTGATGAGACTTTTCAGTTTTATGGACATTGCCATGTTACTTTGGATATCTCTTTGTTTGATATTACTGATGGTATGAGAATACAGGCTTGACTCCCTTTGCACATTCATACAGACAGTATTCGAGACGCCGCTGTAAGTTTCTTTGTGAACGGGACATTTCAAGACTCACACCTGTAAGTAAAAGCAGTTTTCAATCCCATAAACTGACAGTGTGAACGTAACCTCCTTTCTTGAAGTTTTTCGTGCTTCCGCTTTGCAAGAATAAAAAGACCAATCACAATCCTGTATGCAAATAGCACATATAAAATAAACATCTCTGATGGTTAGAACTTAGAATGTCAAAATGACCTAAATTATAATAATCCGAATTTTATTCTGACCTCTTCACATCCTCAGACTCGGATATGAGCAGCAATTCAGTGGGGATTTTCAAACTTTTATGTTAAATTTAAGTGCTAAAGAAATCTGTTAAGCAGTTTCGGACTGAATTAATTGGAGAATTTTGTGAGGATGAAGAATAAGAAGTCTGAGGGATTTCAATAGAGTGCCACTTTGTAATTAATTGATCTTACATAAGCGCTCACATTTGAAGCGCTGGATGATTCAGCCGTGACGGTGAGAGATATCCCTCTTGTTCTTTCAGCGTTGAGGAATAGTGGAGGTCCACCAGGCTGAACTGTGTTTGAAGGACGTTGCTCTGCTCTCTAGCTTTGCAATTGAGAATGAAACAGATTGAAAGGGTCTTTTGTGTCCCTCAGACCTGATTCCCACCATATTTCTTGCAGCGTCGAGTATAGTGCACTTGAAAGCATGTGCCCTGATCTTGAAGAAGACAAGACAGATGTTTCCTTTAGCCTTGCGGAACGAAACTCTTGAGTAGGTACGGCATTGGTTTTATTGTAGTGGTCTGAAAGCACCAGACACCTTCATGTTTGCCAACGGATGGCTATCGCTGAGCGAGTGTCAGCGCTAATGTGGAAAAAATGAGATGAGAAGATAAACTCCTCCTAAGGTCACCCGCCTGCTGATTCTGGGCTTTTATATAGATTTCCAAGTCAAATTTATGCTGTTACATGATGGCAGTCCACCTAAGTATAACTCAGCTTAATAATTCATCTAAATTACCACATGGTTAAACATTTACAAGGAGGGCTGTTAATAGATCGCTGACATTCATGTCCTAGAATCCTGGAAAGCTCAGGACCAAGTTTATCGAAACCTTTGGGTAGAAACCCTTCTCAGTTGTTTTTTTGTGTGCAAATTATATGATGATTTTTAAGGTTGTCATTTTATATAAAATTATACATTTATTATTGCTGCCAATCGATTAATCGCGATTAATTGCATCTAACATAAAAGTTGATGTGTATATATATATATATATATATATATATATATATATATATATATATATATATATATATATATATATGTATATATATATATATATATATATATATATATATATATATATATATATATATATATATATATATATATATATATATGTATATATGTATATATGTATATATAGCTATACACACACACACACACACATATATATATATATATATAGATGGTGTATATATACAGTATATACACAAACTTCTTTGTTGGATGTGATTAATTGAAATGAATCGATTTGACAGCACTTTTTATATAGTATATAATGATTTTTATAGTTATTTTTCAGGGAATTTTTTTATGTTTATCTCACACAACTTTTGTATGGAAGCTTGTTGTTGTAAAAAAAAAAAGTAAAAAAAAAAAAAAAAGGTAATTTTGACTTTGTCACAATTCTTACTTACATTTCTGACTATTTTCTCCAAAACCATGAGACATAAACTCACAATTTCAAGTTATAAAGTCAAAATTGTGATTGCAATTATGTCGTTCTAAGTCTCAGAATTGCAAGATAAAAAGTCGCAATTACCTTCTTTTGTTAATTCTGTGGCAGAAAAAAAGCTGTCATACTTTTGGTACCTGTAGCCCAGAGTTTTCCAAAAGAAAAGAATAGAACTCGAGTCAAATTAGCATTTATGTACAGTGAGGCTTTCTTTATAAACCTTAATTTTCACCTTCTTTAAAATGTTAATAAAATAAATATAGCTTTGTCCATAAAGAGTTTTGCCAGAATAATGATGTAGTTTATAGTGTATTCATTATGTGTTCATTATCTTTATTGTGCATGATAATCCCTAACAATGTTTATTTTCCAATATAGACACTTCAATAAATGTTTTTAATCCTTTCAAAAATGTCAACCAGCCAAATAGCAGCTATTAAAAGACTTTTTAAACAAAACGCTAAAGTTTAAGTGATAAATAATGAGAATATATATTTTGTGAATAAGCCTGATGCTGTTGCTATGGTAACCTCCTCAAATGGGTGTAACTTCTGTGTGCCAGCTTTTGTTTCGGCACTCTAGGTGTTCAGGCCTTTGATATCAGGTTAGACCCTCTTCTCATGCTGGGCTACTCTGAACTCCAGGAATAAGTTTGCTTACATGGCTTTGCTGAGTCGGACAGTTTTACCAGCTTTCTGCTGCCCGGCACTTTTCGCGGACAGACCTGGTTGCCATGGCAACCTATTCCTTTTTTTGTGACATCGTGGTCACCCCGACAACCGCTCTAGAGCGACAGTCTCCACAACAATGCTGACGTGGACAAACCTGAGAGAGAGAGAGAGAGAGAGAGAGATCAGCAGAATAAAGCTGTAAATTATGAAATGTGTTGTTGTGTTTAATGGCAGGAGCTTTAATGCACAAAGGTGAATCATTTTGACTTTGGTGAGTATGTAACCACCTAGCAACCACCCAGAACACCCTAGTAACCACTTAGCAACACACTATCATTATGGCGGTGCATTTTGCACAGGTAAACGCTACTCCTGTTTTCTTCAGAAAATGTGGATTTCATATAGAGTTTTCTGCGCATGTCTGATTGATTCTTCCTCTCTCTCTTTGTTCTGTTCATCATTATGGAGGAATATCTCCACCCGTCCACAGCTGATCTACCTATCATTTGCACATCTCCTAGCAACAGCTCTTTAAAAACTAAATATAACACTTGGCAAGGTGTCGCACAAGCGACGTGTGTGTGCGTGCGTGCGTGCGTGCGTGCGTGCGTGCGTGCGAGCGAGCGAGCGAGCGAGTGAGTGAGTGAGTGGCGTGCGAGCGAGATTGAGTGTGTGTGTCTGTGTGTGTGGGGGGGTCAGATGAAATGGAGGACTATTATTTGTAAAGAGGATCAAGTGAAAATATGCTAAAATTTCAGAAAAGTGGGGACTGTGATCTCGTATTGTCTACAAATTGAACGAAACACACACACACACACACACACACACACACACAGTGAGCGTCTCTGGTTACTCTTGAAATAGCACAACAGAATTGACTTGTGTTCAGAATACAAGATTGAGTGTTTAGAGGGATGTACAACTATATGATTCATATTTTGAATGGTTTTGGGGGATTTTCTTTTCTGAGTCTTATTAAAGCAAGAAAAGAAATAACAAAACTTGAGATTTTTGCATTGATCCTTAAAGGTTGCATTTACAATATTTGACTTCTGCAATGTGATGCATAGACTAAGGTCAGTGAGGAAGACGAGGCTGTGAGGGATTGACTTACAATGGCACACAGTGGATAAAGTCGCATAATGTTCATAACTTACAATTTTTAAAAGCAAAGTTTGTCTGCTGAATTTTTTTTTTTTCGTAAAGATGTTTCTTTGATTGGAAAATCAGTGTGTTAAGCAACAGTATGATCCATTATACATGTACTTCTATCCCTCACAGCCTCATTTTCATTCCTGTCAAAAGTTAATATGGCGCTACCCTGACTAATGTCTATTTCAGAGTAAAACAGAATATTCACTCAGGAGACAAAAAAAAAACTAAGACTGAGAGAAATGACTTCAGGAATTGATTGGATCATATAAAGAGTCTCTGTCTTAGAGGGGTTTGGAGTTGTTGAAAAATGTGATTGTTATCCAGACTAACTTTTTTTCTTCTTTGGAATAATGTGTACTGATAGACACAAAATATAAATAACATAAATAATGATGTTTATAATAAAAATGAACCTGTTTTCACAATCCAGTTCAGTCACAGTGCATGAACTCGAGTCCTGTATGAATATTGTTTCACACATCACATTAGCTGACTGCTCAGTGACTGCATGTTTGATAAACCGGAGTCGTCGTCACGAATCTCGATTAAAACAGCTTGTGTTTAGCGTCGCCAGTGGCATTGCTCTGTTCCAAAAAAGCTCTCTTGTTCTGGTAAAATGCTATTTCGGGACGTATAATAACATTTGGATGAAGCTCTGGTTTGCCGAGTGAAAAACTTCTAAAGTCTTACATCAGTCTGGAGGGACCATGAATATTTGATGATGCAAAGCAAAACATTTGAGCTTCGCTTATAAAAAAAAAGCTTGACATTTGGCTTGACGGTTGTGATAGTGACTGTTAAGTCATCATTACCCAAACAGACGTCCCGTACCTGCCGCCTCTCAGTCCTCGGAGACATCCACAGCTTTCCTGGCTGTCAGTGAGAGATTGTTTATCTGCGTGTGCGGGACGCTGCGGTGGTTATCACTGACAGAGCCCTGCAGGGACCGCATCTCCCAGCATGCCTCTCTCCGGAGACCGCATCTCCCAGCATCCATCTCTCCGGGGCCAGGGCTCGTGTGACCGCTCTGAAGAGAGGCTGAACTCGTCGTGATGGAGACCCACAGCTGAGAGCACGAGATTCTACATGAGCTTTCTTCACAATCAGACAAAACCTTTCATCTGTATTATTTACTTCCTCTTCTTTATTTTCAGTGAGCGTTTGTTCATCCTCTGCTCACAGGTCAGCGCTATTGCATCATGACTTCTTATCTGTGCAGCTAGAGAAACAGAACTACGATGGATGATCTGCTGAAATAGTCGATATATGGTTTTTGTGGGTTTTAAGAGTGAAAATTATATCATCATTTAATCACCCACATGCCATTCAAACCTGTATGATTGTGTCTTCCGGAAAGAAGATTTGCGCTTTTTCATGCAATAGAAGAGATTGTGGATTGAGGCAGTTGAGCTGCAAAAAATGACAAAAAGGATAATTATCAAATTACGTTCAAATAAGAGTCAGTGAGATTGTTTACTGTTTCTGACAGGCGTCTCGCCAAGACTGCATTTACTCGATCAGCTATACAGTAATATTGTGAAATATTAATACAATTTCTGTGTTTTAAAATGTCATTTATTCCTGTGATCAAAGCTGAATTTTCAGCGTCATTACTCCAGTCTTCAGAGTCACATGATCCTTCAGAAATCACTCTAATATGATGATTCATGAAACATTTCTGATTATTATCAATGTTGAAAACAGTTGTGCTGCTTCATATTTTTGGGGCAAACGTCATTTCAGAAACGTTGGAAATAGAAATAATTGATAACATTGTAAATGGCTTTACTTTCAATTTAATGCACATTGCTGAATATAAGTATTAATATCTTTTTAAAAAAACTTTAGTGTATATATATTTATATAGTTGATTGGTTTATTTCTACTCGTTATTATTATTTTATTTTTTTTGAGTTTTCATTTCATATCTTTTCACAGTTGTGTTGTACATTTAGGAAAGTTTCAGGATTTCTTCTTGTGCTCATTCGCATCCAAAAAAAATTGCCAATATATTTCTCCTGAAATGATGCTTCATTTTTCGGAGTCATACTGTAATCACAAAAGCCAAACTTTATATTAGAGATGTTTCATATGTGATGGTATTGGTTTTTCAGGACCTGTGTGCTCACTGTCTTTTAGATGCTGGTAGTTTTTTTTACACTATGTTGCAGATTTCAAAATGTTACAGTGAAAACCTCATTCACTGTAATAAGAGATCAGGTTCATATATTGTTTGTTTTTTTTAATCACAGTGTGTGTAATGAGTGTTCTGTGTATATTTGCTTTTGTTGGCAAAGTTTGCATTAGATGAAAGATTCTCTCTCTCTCTCTCTCTCTCCCTCCAGATGTTGTGGTTAACGGTAAGCCGTGTGACTGTGACGTGATGGCTGACTGCAGGGTCGGAGACGCTGTGCCGTTAGAGGTGAAACTGACCAACCGCAGCAAGAGCGCTGTCGGACCGTTCTCTCTGACCGTCGTCCCCTTCCAAGACTACCAGAATGGAGTCCAAAACTACGAGCTGCAGGATGCCGTCACTTTCATCGGCTCCAACACCTTCTACATCGGCACGGTGAGCCAGTGACGCACACAGAAAAACACACCGCAGCAGGACGCTGGTTTCACATCTGCTTGGTCTTTAGTCGTATTTTCTAGATAAGTCATCAAAAAGTTTGGGAATTATGTAAAGACCAGAAATGTAATTTGTATTATTATTATCATATACTAAAAATAAAATACCACTTATAAAATTAATGAAATACAAATAATATGACACACACATAAATATATATATAGTTATATCATTTATTTATTTAATTAATTTGTTTGTACAAAATAATTACAAGCACTAAATTATAAACCTTTAGATGAAAATGTTTTTAAGATCATGAGAAGCATAAATTCAGTCAACTTATATGTTTTTATATATATATATATATATATATATATATATATATATATATACAGTATATATATATATATATATATATATATATACACTCACCTAAAGGATTATTAGGAACACCATACTAATACTGTGTTTGACCCCCTTTCGCCTTCAGAACTGCCTTAATTCTACGTGGCATTGATTCAACAAGGTGCTGAAAGCATTCTTTAGAAATGTTGGCCCATATTGATAGGATAGCATCTTGCAGTTGATGGAGATTTGTGGGATGCACATCCAGGGCACGAAGCTCCCGTTCCACCACATCCCAAAGATGCTCTATTGGGTTGAGATCTGGTGACTGTGGGGGCCATTTTAGTACAGTGAACTCATTGTCATGTTCAAGAAACCAATTTGAAATGATTCGAGCTTTGTGACATTATGTCCTGGAAGTAGCCATCAGAGGATGGGTACATGGTGGCCATAAAGGAATGGACATGGTCAGAAACAATGCTCAGGTAGGCCGTGGCATTTAAACGATGCCCAATGTGCACTAAGGGGCCTAAAGTGTGCCAAGAAAACATCCCCCACACCATTACACCACCACCACCAGCCTGCACAGTGGTAACAAGGCATGATAGATCCATGTTCTCATTCTGTTTACGCCAAATTCTGACTCTACCATCTGAATGTCTCAACAGAAATCGAGACTCATCAGACCAGGCAACATTTTTCCAGTCTTCAACTGTCCAATTTTGGTGAGCTCTTACAAATTGTAGCCTCTTTTTCCTATTTGTAGTGGAGATGAGTGGTACCCGGTGGGGTCTTCTGCTGTTGTAGCCCATCCGCCTCAAGGTTGTGCGTGTTGTGGCTTCACAAATGCTTTGCTGCATACCTCGGTTGTAACGAGTGGTTATTTCAGTCAAAGTTGCTCTTCTATCAGCTTGAATCAGTCGGCCCATTCTCCTCTGACCTCTAGCATCAACAAGGCATTTTCGCCCACAGGACTGCCGCATACTGGATGTTTTTCTCTTTTCACACCATTCTTTGTAAACCCTAGAAATGGTTGTGCGTGAACATCCCAGTAACTGAGCAGATTGTGAAATACTCAGACCGGCCCGTCTGGCACCAACAACCATGCCACGCTCAAAATTGCTTAAATCACCTTTCTTTCCCATTCTGACATTCAGTTTGGAGTTCAGGAGATTGTCTTGACCAGGAACACACCCCTGAATGCATTGAAGCAACTGCCATGTGATTGGTTGATTAGATAATTGCATTAATGAGAAATTGAACTGGTGTTCCTAATAATCCTTTAGGTGAGTGTGTGTGTATATATATATATATATATATATATATATATATATATAATTGTTATATATCAATATATTAATATTTCTTTGTAAGTAAAGCTACTACTGTTACCACCATCACTACTACTAATAATTTATTATAATTCTTATTTATTATAACAAATAAATAGTTGTAATTATTATAGTATTAGTCCAGTTTCCAACTAAACCTAAAGTGCATTGAAAATCCCAACTAAAATAACAAACTGACTGAGTGATCTGAGCCTGTTTTCTCTGAGGCCAGAAACAGGACGAGTGGAGTGCAGACTGGCTTCCTTTTCACTCTGTTCTCTGTTTTATCCAGTTAGTTAAAGATGAGTTTGGTTCTTTGTGTTCACATTTGGCATGTTCGGTTCAATTAAAACAAACCCTGGTGCGATTGCTCTGTTAGTGCGGTTCATTTGAATAAGTGTGAACGCTGCCATCCGAACTCTGGCGTTCATATTTCAGTGGAATCGGACCAGAGCGGACCGAGACCCAGCTTATCAGCAACCAGGTTGTGAACAGGTTCTGTATCTTTAGGTTCGGTGTAAAAAATCCAAATCTGAACGCTATGCGGATCAGAACTAAAGTTTTTTTTTTTAGTCCGGACCAAACAAACCAAGGGAACCGAAATACAAGTGTGAACATTAATGGAGCTTTCCTATTCTGTTATACTGTAGGGGGCGCTATGACACATCTTCTGAAAGAGTACTGAATCTCCTGATCAAAACACAGGCGAAGAAGAAGCAGAAACAAGCGATATTGTACGTAATCATATGCATATGTAAAATAGTGCGAGCATCAACATTAAACAGCATATCAATCAAAACTGCCTAATGTTACTGAATGAAATGTCGACCCAGGACGAGCTGTAGGACTGTGAAGCATTAGGGGTGTTGATGAACTCGATCTCCATCTGTGTTTTGATCATCGTTCTGAATCTGATCCAGATGTAGTCTTTGACAAAAATGTGTTTTTCTCTTTTTTTTTGCTCAAAATGTTGCTTTTTTTATAAAACTTACCCACATTCAAGTGTTGATAAAAAAAGAATGCATGAAGCTAGAATAAAACAGGTTTTTTTTTTGTCTAAAAGGAGAGGGTCTGTTCTTCCTTTTGATGCACTGCATGTTCAGATATTCATACATTGAAATATTCTGGTGGCCATGATGAAACTTTTGTGAAAATGGTCAAAACTTTTGCCGGTTGCTGGCCACATTTTTTGTCAAACGCTGGCGGGGAAAGAGTTAAAAAGGACAGACTGACTTTGCTTCTGTATGACCCTCAGAGGAAGCAGAGGTTTGTGGTACTGCTGTTGGCAGTGATGAAGTCAGCAGGTGTGTGTGAGCAGTGATGCAAGTGTGTGTTCTCATCATCAGGTGAACCCCAAGGAGAACTCGGTGTGTGTGGGAGCCCTGCTCTTCTTATACACCGGTGATTTCTATCTGAACATCAAGTTTCAAGACGACAGCACGAGCCGAGACCTGCCGCCCGCCTGGTTCTGTCTGCCCAGCGTCCACATCAAAGCCCAGGAGCCAATCGAGGCAGCCGCCTGAACTGGTGAACTCTGACCTTTGACCTGACGGACTCAGTAGGCTTCTGAAAAGGGGAGAAATGTGCTGTTATCTAAAGCACCACTGAGCTCTAGATGTTTATTGAGTCTAGAACAAGTGCAGTACCAGTGTATAAAGAAGCTTTTAGAGCTTGGAGATTCGATTTCAATTTCAGTTCATGCCAAATCCTCCACTTTCCCATCAGTTTGACGGTTCTGAACCCATCAAGTTCATTCAGCTCTTTAGAGATAGGCAGAATGGATGAAGAACATTTTCAGCTAACCACTAAGTGCAAACATCAAAGGAGATCGCACAGTTTGTTCCGGAATCGTTCTCTTTAAGTGATCGTGACTGCAGAGAGATGTCAAATGTGCTAGATTGCTCAACAACGTCATGTTTTCAATGCAGGAATCTGATGGAAACATCCCCAGCTCATATTTCAACTCGTATAACAAGAAATTATATTTAGTTGAAGCCTATTTTTAGAACTTTTGTTTTGCCTAGCGAATGACAATTAAGCACATTTTTGTCTAGTCTCATTACTGTAATGTGTTCGCTCGGGCATTTTATTTATTGGTTTGTATTACTCTAAATCATAAATGGTGAATAATTAAAATGCTTTAAATATATATACACATAATTAGATTTTTTTAATTATGGTAATGATAGTTGGAGGGGAAATGTTCATAATTGTCATAAAAATATTGTCACAGTTTCAAAAACAGGTTTCTCTTTTTCTTTATGCAAAGCAAAATTTACTATTTCCTTCTTTCGATTTTTTTCTGCAATATGAGCTGGACATGTTCTCAGCAGGTTTTGTAGGGGTTCACATTAATAGTGCATGTAAATATGAGTTATGTCTGTCACGGTATTTTCATTTATGAATCTATACAGCTGTAAGGACATTTGGATTTTGGAGTTTTTCTTGGGTTGATGCATAAATCTTTTTTGTGACCCACGGCTTTGATTCATGTTTATATAACTATTAAATTGGTTTCATTAATGTGTTTACTCATCAATCTGATGTCTATTTAGCTGATGATTTTAATCAATCTAAGGGTACGATGTACTAAAAACGTAGAAACGATTTTTCCTTTACTTTTTTCACGTAGAGACGACAAAGTTGTCAAAACGATTCCCGGTTACACGGATCCGTGAAAACGGCTATTATTCATGCCAGGCCAGTAGTTGGCGATGTCACTTTCTGATGAAACACTACTCGCCTATAGACTGGATACATAATATGCATTTTTGTCTCCATGGTTTACATGGTTTGCACTTTGAAACACGTTTTCAAACTTTTGCGTTTATAGGCCCCCAAAATGCTCTTGTCGTGTCAATGAATGGCCGAAATGCATGAAGGGTTTTCAGCTTTTAGTTAAAACGGTGTTGTGTAAACGGCACCTAAGATTCTAAGCTAAAGATTTGAGATGTTGATCTCACTCTTCATTGCAATTATACTAATTAGATAAAATATTGATTAAATGTTGATGAAAAAATCTAAAGTATAATCAAAATATAGTGGTTTGAAGAATTGTTCAGTACTTCAGAATCAATGTCTTCTACTGTATGTGTTTCAAAAACCTGTAAAACAGGATATGAATATGTTAAACCAAAAGCACATTTCACCTCATAATGTTACAGAAACGGAGGTGATTTTTTCCTGAGGTGAGCGTTTTAGCAACCGATGATTGGCAGAAATGTGTTATTAATGCTTTCATTGTGGTGTGGTCCAGCGATGATAATGCAAGAGGCGGTAGAGATGCTCTACATTACGTGCTATAATCGTAAGTGATTGCAGATGCAGTAATTCAATTAGCTTTAAACGTCCACTCAGGGATTCCTCTGCTGAGATGTTTCAAAATCCATCTGAACAAATTGTCTCTAAATCACAGAATCATTAATTGAAAGGTTTAGATTATTATATCAGATTATATATATATTACAGTATAGTAATTTATGTACAACACTCAGGTTACTGAATGAGAGAAACTATCACATATATATACATATACACAGTATATATATACACACACACACACACACACACACAAATGACATGCATTTTTGGGGCGGTACATAATGGGTCAAACACTAGTAAATTGACGAGTTCAAACCTTAGAAAAGCATTCATTTAAATACTCTCCTCCCATTACTTTTGCGTCTGAAAGGGACACTCTTACAAATGCATATGCAATAAGATCAGACGCAAAAATAGCCCTGTCCACGTCTTTTCAGCACAAATATTTCACTGCTTGTCTTTAGTAAATCCTGACAGTAGTTTTTTAACGCCAAAAGACGTTAGTAAATCTATTAGTAAAAATCTGGTTTAAAAATATTATTTGCTTTTAGTTTTTATCAAAAAATAAATAATCAATTAAATTAAAGCTGCAGTCCGTAGTTTTTCCTCTTTGTCGCCATCTCTTTGCAGTATTTCGCGGAATTATCAACTTTACGTGGGTTGTGCCACGGCACAGCGCGGATGAACCCAATGTTTTGAGGAGAGTGTGTGGCTGTCAGTCACTGTGCCGGTGTGGACACTGGCATTCGGAATCACTAGATTATACTTTTTGGAAGTATGACCAACATAAGAATTTTCACCGGCAAATGCCTGAACAAGTACGTAACATCCACTTTTGTTCTGACCAACTAAGGGGAAAAAAGCATTGCAGTAAATCTAACGATCGCTTATGTCTTACCTGTCCAGCAGAAAAAAAAGACGTCTCTGCGTCCGTTTTGAACCCCTTCAAAAAACGGAGTTCACGCCACCTTTCAAAAGCCCTTCCGATATTATCCTTGTTTTCGCATGGACCGGTTGCAGTCTTTATTTTTCTGTAGCCGCTACGAAGTATTTTGCGTTTTACAACGGCTGAATCTCCAGTTGTCACTGCTTGTTGTTTGAACCTTTCTGGATCCGCCATCAAATTGATAAGTTTAATTATATCAAGTGCTGTGAGAAAAGGCTATAAATCTCCACCACCAGCATCATCACACGCAATATAGCCTACTAGCCGAGACTCTTCTTTATGTGTACAGATGTGTGTGTACAGATGTGACGTAATGACGCAAAGATTTGAATCTCCTGCGGAAATCCACCAGTACCACTGGAATTAAAAACATTATTACAAGCTTACCGCTTTGAATCGAGCGAAGGCAAGCAGAGAGGTTTGAACACTGGCTGGATATGTACTTGCTCAAAAATGTATTTTGGATTATTTTTAACCCCAAAAAGTGACGGACTGCAGCTTTAATTGATGTAAAGCAAAATGAAAATAGAAACAACGCAGTCCTCCTTAGCGGTCTTTCCTTGTATAATTATATAAAATACAACATATTAAATAATCTTGCAACCAGTGGGACAAAAATGAAAACTAAATGAAGAAGATTATTGATTGTAGACATTTAATTTCAGATGCCTGTAGAGTTCAAAATGTGCACGGTTTTATATTTTCCCCCATTCACACTTTTATCTTTTTTTTAACTATCAGATAAGATTAACAGCTCAAGTTAGTCAGCAGTGATCAAAGAGAAATTAATAATTTTAACGACATTTTAAACTTTTCATATTTATCTCAATTAGCTTGACTGAATGAGCCAAGATGCTTAAACACACACAATCTCTGAATGATGAACCAAACAAACCCAGAATATTCTGTTTTGTACAGTGTGTGCGTGCGTTTGCTAATTGAAAATTGTGTGTCCTTGATGTCCGTGTGTGTGTGTGTGTGTGTTTCCTTCATGTTCCGTCATGAATGAGATTATCTCAGCACAGGTTTCCTGACGTTCACTTTGATCTGCTGTCGCCACAGGATGGAGAAATTTAGTGGCTTCATCAAACACACACACACACACGAAATAGTGAAAATGCAGAATACAGTTTCTTAATCTTCTCAAGGAGATGAACTCTTCTACTAATGCTGTCTTACTGTTCCTCCCAAACAGACGCTAAACCTACAGCACATCACAGGGTGCCGCCGCTGGCCTGTGACATCATCCATCCGACCTTGAACTTAGTTTGACGTCATATGCAAACTCTATTCAAGTATGCAAATACAGATGGGAATATTTTCGCAATGCAAGCATGCAGTCATAAGCTACGTCTGAAATCACATACTCTACTTATTTTGAACAAGTGTGTACTTAGCGAGCGCTTAAAAAGTACGTTCTATAAAGTTTGGATGTAATCCGGACATTCGCCATGTTGTCATTATCATGTGACCTACCACCGTCTCTTCACTGCCATTCACAAATCCTCTCCCAGGGTTCCAGACTGCGACCAAATTGGTCGCAAATGCGACCATTTTTTGAGAATGTGCGAGTTAAAATGCTATGTGGTCGCATTTGTGCGAGTGGACGCTTGAGCAACAGAACGCCGTTGTATCAGCTGCTGCAGTCCGTAACTTATGTTCAAAATGAACGAGTAGGCTACATCATGAATCCATTTTCCAAACCGTGTTTTTGACTTATTCTGAATCACTACGGTACGCCTATAATAAGTGTTTATATTCGGACTATTTTATCCCGGGGTGGACTCGGCTGCGGAGTAGCCCAGTGCCTGCGTGACTCGCCATAGACATTAACGGAGAGAAGAAGCTCCGGCTACAATGTTCTTCCACAAGACACGTGCAGTTTATTTATTGACGAACGCAGACGTCACGCGCAATGCAGACTGATGGTGAAACGCGCCATTACGAATTCACAAATTAAGGCATATAAAAATGGTCTCACGAAACACAGAGCCCCTTCCTCCTAGTCCTACGTCTTTTCAGCGGTTATATTTTCCTCTGTCGAGCGATTACTCTCGATCGCTCGACAGAGGAAAGGGAAATTATTATAAAATGCAGAAGGTAAGGAGTGTGAGATTTCTGCTTTTAGTTACAACTATAAACTTTGATAACGAAAATTCTGTATCAGTTTATTATAATACTCTAATCTTTTAAAATGTAATGCATACATTTGAATGTTTAATGATTTTTAAAAGATAGAAAGATGATAATAGACAGATAGATAGATAGATAGATAGATAAATAGATAGATAGATAGATAGATAGATAGATAGATAGATAGATAGATAGATAGATAGATAGATAGATAGATAGATAGAATATGATTCAAATGTAAATAGATAGATTGTATATAATTCAAATGTAAAATGCTTAAAATTACAGATTAAAATTACTGTCCAAAATCCATGAAAATCCTGAAATTTGGCAATGATAATTAATATATTACAGGTATTTCTGCTGCAACCCAGAAAGCCTTTGCTAGCCTTGGTCCATTAAAACCACTATTCATCAGCATGCATTGATTAATCCCATGACATGTAGCAAAAAAAAAAAAAAAAGGTGCGACCAAATCATATGCTGGTGCGACCAACTGAGAAAGTTGGTAGCACCAGTGCAACCAGTGGAAAAGTTAGTCTGGAGCCCTGTCTCCCGTTAATTACCCTCATGTCGTTGCAAACCTGTAGGACTTTGGTTTAATGTTCAGAACAGAGGTTCATTCTCGTGTTACGCAGCACGTTTGAGTTTAAGCAAGAACCAATGAGGTTCATTCTCGTGTTACGCAGCACGTTTGAGTTTAAGCAAGAACCAATGAGGTTCATTCTTGTGTTACACAGCACGTTTGAGCTTCAGCAAGAACCAATGAGGTTCATTCTTGTGTTACACAGCACGTTTGAGCTTCAGCAAGAACCAATGAGGTTCATTCTCGTGTTACGCAGCACGTTTGAGCTTCAGCAGGAACCAATGAGGTTCATTCTCGTGTTACGCAGCACGTTTGAGTTTCTGCAAGAACCAATGAGGTTCATTCTCGTGTTACACAGCACGTTTGAGCTTCAGCAAGAACCAATGAGGTTCATTCTCGTGTTACGCAGCACGTTTGAGTTTCTGCAGGAACCAATGAGGTTCATTCTCGTGTTACGCAGCACGTTTGAGTTTCTGCAAGAACCAATGAGGTTCATTCTCGTGTTACACAGCACGTTTGAGCTTCAGCAAGAACCAATGAGGTTCATTCTCGTGTTACGCAGCACGTTTGAGCTTCTGCAAGAACCAATGAGGTTCATTCTCGTGTTACGCAGCACGTTTGAGTTTCTGCAAGAACCAATGAGGTTCATTCTCGTGTTACGCAGCACGTTTGAGCTTCTGCAGGAACCAATGAGGTTCATTCTCGTGTTACGCAGCACGTTTGAGCTTCTGCAGGAACCAATGAGGTTCATTCTCGTGTTACGCAGCACGTTTGAGCTTCTGCAGGAACCAATGAGGTTCATTCTCGTGTTACGCAGCACGTTTGAGCTTCTGCAGGAACCAATGAGGTTCATTCTCGTGTTACGCAGCACGTTTGAGTTTCTGCAAGAACCAATGAGGTTCATTCTCGTGTTACGCAGCACGTTTGAGTTTCTGCAAGAACCAATGAGGTTCATTCTTGTGTTACGCAGCGCGTTTGAGTTTCTGCAAGAACCAATGAGGTTCATTCTCGTGTTACGCAGCGCGTTTGAGTTTCTGCAAGAACCAATGAGGTTCATTCTCGTGTTACGCAGCGCGTTTGAGTTTCTGCAAGAACCAATGAGGTTCATTCTCGTGTTACGCAGCGCGTTTGAGTTTCTGCAAGAACCAATGAGGTTCATTCTCGTGTCTCACGCTTCAAGCAGGTTCAGTTGAGCTTCTGTTTGTTTGCTGATCAATGTTTATATGTGAATAAAAGCCTATTATTTAAACGCCTATTTATATTTTGTTTACTTTATTATTTGTGATTTCAGTTACAATACATATCTCTAAAGGCAAGAGTTTTTTTTTTTTTCAGAAATCATTCAATCTTGGAGCATGCGATTGCAGCTGTCTTGTTTCTACAGTATGTGCACTCCGTCTGATGCTCAAGCTATATAATGGCGATACAATATGGCAACAGAGCGCTTTCTCACGCTCCACTGCAACCTAAAGCTGAACTGAGCTGTTGTAAGCGCGCACTTCTGTGGATTAAGTGCACTTTCACACACTCACCGTTGACCGTCAGTTGCTGGAGTGCTCTCACAGCGCATGGAAGAAGAACCAGAGACCGCTGAAGTTATTCTTGCTGATTCAGCCACTCCAAAACAGACATTTGTTGAGTGTACATGTGTTAATGTGCATTTCCTCCCTTCAGCTCGTCCTCTTGTGTGTGCCCGCACTAGTGTATTGTGGGAGAGAGGCTCGGGGGGTAGAGCTGACAGGGATGTGTGTGTCTGTGGAGTGTCTGATCCTGATCTTTTTGCGGTGAGGGTCCGAGCGCCTCTGGTTTGTCCTCTCTGTGCCTCTCTCCGTCTCCTTGGCAACCACCTGTGAATAGAGCGAGTCTTATCAGTCAGCAGACAGCATCCTAAGGCACAGTCTCTCTCTCTCTCTCTGACTGGCTGTTCTAAATCTAACCCTCTCAGCTGCTTTAACAAGGAGCTTTGTATGCTTCCCTGACAAAGACTGTATTTGCAGTATTGTGTCAAAAAGAAAAAAAATCATCTATTACTTTGTGGGTTCCAGCATAGACGAGTCACTTCCATCCACTTATTCTCAAAAACCATGAAAATTATGCAATTTAAATTCAAATATGATGCATACTCTAAATTTATTATGGGTTTAGAAGCTTTGTGCCGACCACAATGTGTTTATGCAGTGAATTGTTTATAGTTATAAAAAATAATAATAATGGAGAAAATAAAAACAAAATACTTTTAAAGGGGGGTATAATGCCCCTTTTTACAAGATGTGAAATAAGTCTGTGATGTCACCAGTGTGAATGTGAAGTTTTAGCTCAAAATACCCCACAGAATTTTGTATAAAATGTTAAAATTGTCTCTTTTTGAGGGTGAGAAAAAACGCTGTGTGTGTCCCTTTAAATGCAAATGAGCTGCTGCTCCCTGCACAGAGGGCGGAGCTTCAAGAGCTCGTGTTTGTTAGCAGCTCCGATTACCTCACAGACAAGCACTAAAATGTCAGCAACTGTTCTGCCTTTTATGTTCAAACCAGAGTCTGACAAGGATGGAGAGACTGAATGTGAAAGTGACAACATGAATGCAACAGGACATTTCTGAATGGTTAGTTGATGAATTTATGTAGCTGATGTGGAGTTAACTATCTTCAAGTCATCGATTAGCATATTCTGTCATGATAATCATAAATCTAGAAGATTTAATATATAGCCAATCCTATACATTATTATTGATGCAGTCAAAAACTCTACAACTACTTTGCAACCAGGCCAGAAGCTTTGGCTCAGTTTGGCTAGCTTACGTTATCTGAAACTAAGGGAAATGTTAGTGGGTATGGGAAGGAATGAAGATGCATTTCTTCATTTTATTTATATATAAATTTAAATTATATATATTATTATATGTATTATTATATTATAATTATATATATACATTTAAATTATATATTATACTGTATTAATAGTCTTTCTAGTTACATTAAGGCTACATGTATTAAGCAAAGTGCTCTGGGTAATATTTTATATCCTGTCAAAACATACATTAATCATTGCCATTGCATTTGTATTTTTCAAAGATGTCAGGGAAAAAGCAAAAATATATTTTATCATTCTGGGCACCAGGGTAAAGGGTAAGCCCCCTAAAAAGGTTGCAAGGCATCAAAATGTGCAACAAACACTTACAACACAAAAGCTGTACACAAACACACACTCACACACACATACTCTAATATGTCCATTTGTTCACAATGTCCCACCACACAATAATTCAAAATGCAAAAAGATTTGTTTTTCCAAACTGTTTGGAGCAATTTGTTATATTTGTGTAATTTTTGTATATTTGTCATTTTGAAATATTTGATGTGATGAATTGCTCTGTCATTTATCAGATTTACCAATTGTTATAATTTCAATTTGTGCTGGTTAATTATGAACAATGGGTAAAATTGGGGGGCGGGGATGGGCGGGGGCGGGGCTCCATTAGGGCTCCTCCCCTAACCGCATGTGATCTCACTCCAAGCTTTTGATAAAACTTGAGAACCCTGTGTAAAACAACACCATCTAAACAATAAGAATTCTCAAAACAAAAGGGACACATAATAGTTACTCCACCTCCCCAGAAAACCACAACACACAAGTTTTACAAATTAGGCCTGTTATATACAGTATGCCACAGTGGCCGTTTGGCCTGATCACTGCCTCTGCAAGAGCTCTGTATCTGAAGCAGGGGTCGATCCGTGCATGAACAATCCGTTCATTGCGTCTGTCGCATGACAAATGAACGAAAGACTCGGAAGGTAAAGTAATTATTTGTTCCCTGTAAATTATTTTTGACTGCATTATAATGATTTCTTAATTCAGAATATGATAAAGACTGCGTAGGTGCATGTGTTCGGGGAATTTGGCTGTTAAAAGTAAGTATAACATACAGCCCTTTAAATGAACGAAATGACTCGAAAAAGATTCGTTCATTTTAATTAACGAGATCGAACAAGCGAGTCAGTAAAATGATCCGAACTTCCCATCACAGTGTGCCATCAAGTGACAGTCTGTGGTCAGTCTTGTTTAGGCCAATAACTGAAAAGGTTCGCTCAGCATCCGAATTTGAGTGTGGCAGGCTCAACACAATCTGGCCTACCTTTGATAATTTGGGGACTTTTAAAATGCCACTTGCCCGATTTGCCAAAACGTAATTTGTACCATGAGCCTATTTTCATTGAACAATTAGCTAGCCCACATAACGCACGTCAAACGTTTGCAACTATAGTTGACGTCTGTACTCTCGGCACACAGACTGATAAGGCAAGGCTACGACACTAGTGACAAGGCACACCATTTTATTATTTGCTTACCTTGATTGTCATCCAAACTTTCAAACGTGCATCAGTCGGCTCCGACTCCGAACCTATGCTCTGAACTCTCTCTGAACTTTTCACACGCAACTGACGTATCAGGTGCAAGGTTTTCAGCGAATCAGCGATCAGAGAAAACTGCTGTGAGAACTGTAGGCAGATGTTACAGCTGTGGGCCTTAAACTCCTCTCCTGTCATTAATACGCTGTGGTCTCTAGTCATCAACAGAAAATTAACGATTGAGAGGGGAGAAAAATAGATTTTGGCGTGACATTTCTTGCGTGCGCGTGAGAGCGTGAGATTGATGCTGAAAGCGTGAGTGTCACGCCAGACGCGTGAGAGTTGGCAACCCTGACTAAAGTTAGAAGTGACATCATAATCAACCACCCTTTGAATTTATATAAATGAAAAACGTTCCATCTAAATTAGAAAAAACTTATGGAATTTGGCTTCTTAAGTAAAATGTTGGTTGTTTTGAGAATGTTTATGGATATTGTAAAGATTTATTTCTATATATCTGGTGTCAGTAAGATTTTTTGTAATGTTTTTAAAAGAAGCCTCTTCTGCTCTTATGGCTGCATTTATTTGATCAAAAATACAGTAAAAATAGAAATATTGTGAAATATTATTCCAATTTAAAATAACTGTTTTATATTCAAATACATTGTAAAAGGTTATTTATTCCTGTGATCAAAGCTGAATTTTCTGCATCATTCCTCCAGTCTTCAGAGTCACATGATCCTTCAGGAATCATTCTATAATGTTGATTTGATAGAAACGCTTCTTATAATTATTATTATTATTATTGTTGAGAATAGTTGTGCTGCCTCACATTTCTGTGGAAACGGTGATTTATATTTTTTCAGAATTCTTTAATGAATTGAAAGTTCAAAAGAACTGCATTTATTTTAAATGTATAGTGTATGTGTTATATCTGTATAAGAAAGCATAAGTGGCAGAAATCAATTTGGCAGGATAAATTAAGTGTTTCAATTTAGAAGTCAGATGTATGTTGTTCGAAATTTTCATTTCAATTTCAACATGATTCTTTCTGTTAGTCTATTAGTGTGACAGTAATAATGAAGGCTGTATGGGTTGATGTTCTCTGTGGAGTCGGGCCGAGATCACAGGGGTCTTTAGGACCCTGTCTGTTTTCGCAGGACCCAGGGGTTCCATCACCAGTTTTGGATGGAGATCATCTGAATAATTTAGTGATCAGTTCTTGGGCTGTCACACTTTTATTCGTGTCTGAGATGAATCAAATGAATGTGTGCTTCTGCTGTAGGATCTGTGTGTGTGAACGCTGAGATCCAGTGAACAGCGGCCCTGTGAAGTCTCAAAGCTTTTGTTTGTGTGTGTGTGTGTGTGTGTGTCGTGTTGGAAAGCAACAGCAGTATTGTGTTTTGTTCAAGTATTCTTTTGGTCTCTCTCTCCTCAGAGGTAAGTGGATAATGAGAAGCTAATTTCTGAGATGAAAGGAAATCACAGGCAAGAACACCTTTTCCTGTGATATGTTATTTTGTGTCTTTGTTCATCGGTCATTTTCATCTGCTTGAACGTTCTTGACTGTGTCACCAGATACAGGCGCCGCCTTTTATTGTTATTTAGCGCTTGCAATGCCAATATCATGGGTTCAATTCCCAAAGAATGCATGAACTGACAAAATGTATATCTTGAATATCGCTTTAGGTGAAACTGTCTGCCAAATGCATAAATGTAATTTATGACATGCATGAGAACTTGACAGGTGCGGCATTGGCCAAATTGACCCCTTTTTGTCCCTCTTCTGAAGTGTTTGTCTTATAAATTGTCTTAAAAAGAAAATGTGTCTATGTAGTCTATTATTAATTGAGCTTTTAGTACTCATGGCCTAATAGTAGAACTATATCAACTGTACTTTAAAAAAAAAAACTGTTTTAAAAAGAAAATTTTAAAACAATGCAACAATACCAATATTTTGGTAATACCAACTCTACCGGTAATGCTGCTTTGAGCGTGAATGATCAGTGTTGGGGAAAGTTACTTTTAAAAGTAATGCATTACAATATTGCGTTACTCCCTAAAAAAGTAACTAATTGCATTAGTCACTTTTTATGGCATAGTTTTTAATTAGCATAGTTTTTGCTGTGGAACTGAAATTGACATCAAGAATTATGAATTTGGTACCGAATTATTCATCTGAAATGAGTGTTTATATTTCTGTCATGTGATCAGACACATCAGATTTAGAACCACATTTAAAAGTGGACGCAAACAGTGTTTTTTGTCATTTACGTGGATGAAAATTGATTTGTGCCAGATATCACTGGAAAAATGATTCGACAGTAAATATGCCTGAAAATGCTACAGAGTAAATAAAGACAAATCCAGATAAATGAAGCGCAACTGCTTGAAATAGACCTGCTCATGAATACGTTTATGATATTACCTGAAAAGAGCTTTTGGTTTATTGATCTGCCCACTGAACTCTGAAAGCGAATTGAGGATATTCTATCTGAAGTGGGTCTAATGTTGCATTACAGAATAAGTCTATATATAGTTGTAATATTTAGTTCACTGTTCGCAAAGCAGTGAGATTTGCCACAGTGTACCTTAAACACATCGCTTCAGTACAAGTCAAGCTCTTTTTAACCATAGAAAATAAAGGAGAGATCCTTTACAGCTCAAATAACACATTTTTATGAAAGGATTAATATGTGCTTCCAAAAAAATAAAATAAAAGACTCTTCAGAACGTCTTGCGCCAAAATGTGATTCGCATTTGATTTGTACAAACTGAGGGACAAGTCAGAATTATTTTCTGTTCTAATCTGTGACAGCAAGTTCCAGATTAGCATAACTTGTATCACATTTCCCCATTTGCACATTATGTGTTTACAAATCATTTCATTCTTTCTCTTTGATCCACTGACATTAATACACATTGTTCCAGTTCGAGAGAGTGTATCCATCCTTCGGCTCCACTGCTTAAACCGAAAGAAAAAAAAATCACATCACTTTGACATTATTTATTTATTTTTCTGACTTAAATAAACCTCTCTTTACTTGAGGAATTGGACCCATTCCTTCCTGTATGCAAATGAGCTCCAAGAAACCAGAGTTCAATTAACTTCCATGTTTCCAGCATCTGAGCTCAGAGATTTACTTAATCTCTCTCTGTCTCTCTCTCTCTCTCTCTCTCTCTCTCTCTCATATGAAGCAGCCTCACCCTTCATTATATGTGCCAGCACAGGTGTGAATAGACAGAAAGGTCAAGAAGTAAAACCAAAGATGGAACAGTATGAGATTAGGCAACATTTTTAGAGAAAAGGTTGCGCTTGATGAATGTGCAATGCTGGAAACGGGAGGAAAGTCAGAAATGGATCTGAAATCTGCGGTCACATGTTTAGGAGTAACTTTTGGGAAATACATTTTCAGTCGCATAACAGTATTCAAATGTTTGTCCTGTGCTGTAATAATACTGTGGTCCTTTACTGATTTCTCTGAGAACTAGTGTAACAAGTGTTGGTTTTGATGTTGTACACACAAAGCCTTTCTGTTACAGGTGGGTAATTTCTGTTACAGGTGGGTAAAGTGAGACCTTGTCAAATTTCTCATGTTAGACCATTGGAAAATCTGAATAATTTCAGCGGTGTTCAGTGATTCTGTTCATTGAAATGGATCAGTTGATGAATAGAAAGTAGAATCAGGTCTGCTTGCTTGTATGAACTCCTCTTCCACAGGAGTCCTGTGACCTACAGCTCTCCTCTAATGCTAGTTATTCATTAAGCAGTCGTCTTTCTCCATTCACACATCTAGAAATATCCTACCTGTGTGTGGGTGTGTGTTCCGGGGGGGGGATTTTCTGTCTGATCAGAAAATCAGACAGAACATTTCCCCTGTTTGGCCTTCATGCCAAGCGTTCGCCGATACTGCATCATCTCTCGCCCCAACGCGTCTTTCCGAAGGATTATTCATGTTTGATATCGATGCATTGGCTGAAATCCTCAGCATACGCTGTGACTGTTTATGTACAGCTCGTGTTTGGTCCTCTTGATGCGGATTACGTCTAGTAACCAAAGGGGGTTTCTGGTGAAAAATACCCACTGCGATCGGATTCAGAAGAGAGTTTAACTAGGCCAGTAAAAAAACACGGTATTAACAAAGTACAATGTGGGGGTTTGTCCACCTCACGATGTGGGATGTAGTGCACTGAGTAAGAGGAGAGTTTCACAGAGATGCATTAAGGAATAGTTCATCCAAAAATGAATAATGTCATCATTTATTCACACAGATTTGCATGATATGATCGCACGGAGCCTCTAAACTGGGACCTATGCAATATATATATATATATATATATATATATATATATATATATATATATATATATATATATATATATATAGGCTATGAATACAATTTCCGGTTTATGTATACAAAAACATATTTCATTAGTGCGTCACTGCCATTTTACTAAGAAAAAAAAAGAGAGTATGAATTTGTAACCGGTCTAGCGCTAACAAGGAGACTAGTGTCATTCACCAGAGCACCTCTTGAGACCAGGGAAG
Source organism: Tiaroga cobitis (assembly GCA_030578255.1). Classification (NCBI taxonomy): domain Eukaryota; kingdom Metazoa; phylum Chordata; class Actinopteri; order Cypriniformes; family Leuciscidae; genus Tiaroga; species Tiaroga cobitis. Next base: position 39,885,387 of record CM060609.1, on the reverse strand, counting down.
TGAGGTTTACACACAGCTTTTACTGGCCTGAGCACATTAATTATTAATAAAGCTGTATTTGCTCAATTTGGCTTTTGTTAGGGTAGGCTATCTCTAATATCACAGCCTTATGTCCGCTTGTGACTGCCGAGAGAAACCACAACGTGAAATGGCTGATGGTGCAATACGGCTGTGTGCATTGGCCTATATGCCAAGTTCAGTCGGTATAGTTATTATTTTTGCAAAGGTCCCTTTAGGGCAGGGATTGGGAACATTGGTCCTGGAGGGCCGCTGTCCTGTAGAGTTTAGATTCAACCCTAATCAAACACACCTGAACAAGCTAATCAATGTCTTCAGGATTTCTGAGGCAACAGGTGAGGGTTTTTTCAGGGTTGGAGCTAAACCCTGCAGGACAGCGGCCCGCCTGGACCAATGATCCCCGTCCCTGCTTTAGGGGCTCCGTATGATTGTTTGCACAAATCAGTTTCACATTATGGAGGATGTGAAGAAACCGCACAAACATCTTGAATCTATCATGACGTCTGGTGAGATTTTAGAGCTGGTGAAGGGGTTTTGCTCTGTTTCTCACAAAAACGTATACTGTATTCTGAAGACATGAAATATAATGCATAAATAGCACCCTGTACATTCTGCAAAACATCTCTTTTTGTGTTCCACGGGGGAAAAAAAGACAGATTTTGTGGGGAATCACAAACACTTAATTTTTGGTGAACTATTATTCCTTTAAGGCTTTTGCAGCAGTACTTGTGCATCACATAGGCCTATTCTTGATTCTTTCTGTCAATATTGTTGAAAATTAAGTTTATATATTAGAGGCATATTATCTAAATTGCCTTTATATCATCACAAACCTCTGCTTTTTGCCACTTTCACCAGGACACTGCACAAATATTGGGACAGGACCTACATTCACCTACTAAAATACTCCATGCAGATCACTACGTTATTTTAGTCACAGGGTCCTCACAGATGAACTCTTTTCAGAAGGTCCAAATGCTGTTTTACACTGCCACAACTGTCATTTGTTTGAATAACACATTGTTTTTTAATGTCCAGATGTCTAGTTCAATTTATTTGAACAGTTTGTTCGGACAAGGATCCTGTTTTATATAGAGAAGCAGCACGGATTCAGACAAGATTCAACTATATGATGGTATATACACTCACCTAAAGGATTATTAGGAACACCATACTAATACTGTGTTTGACCCCCTTTCGCCTTCAGAACTGCCTTAATTATACGTGGCATTGATTCAACAAGGTGCTGAAAGCATTCTTTAGAAATGTTGGCCCATATTGATAGGATAGCATCTTGCAGTTGATGGAGACTTGTGGGATGCACATCCAGGGCACGAAGCTCCTGTTCCACCACATCCCAAAGATGCTCTATTGGGTTGAGATCTGGTGACTGTCGGGGCCATTTTAGTACAGTGAACTCATTGCCATGTTCAAGAAACCAATTTGAAATGATTCGAGCTTTGTGACATGGTGCATTATCCTGCTGGAAGTAGCCATCAGAGGATGGGTACATGGTGGCCATAAAGGGATGGACATGGTCAGAAACAATGCTCAGGTAGGCCGTGGCATTTAAACGATGCCCAATTGGCACCAAGGGGCCTAAAGTGTGCCAAGAAAACATCCCCCACACCATTACACCACCACCACCAGCCTGCACAGTGGTAACAAGGCATGATGGATCCATGTTCTCATTCTGTTTACACCAAATTCTGACTGTCTCAACAGAAATCGAGACTCATCAGACCAGGCAACATTTTTCCAGTCTTCAACTGTCCAATTTTGGTGAGCTCTTGCAAATTGTAGCCTCTTTTTCCTAGATGAGTGGTACCCGGTGGGGTCTTCTGCTGTTGTAGCCCATCCGCCTCAAGGTTGTGCGTGTTGTGGCTTCACAAATGCTTTGCTGCATACCTCGGTTGTAACGAGTGGTTATTTCAGTCAAAGTTGCTCTTCTATCAGCTTGAATCAGTCGGCCCATTCTCCTCTGACCTCTAGCAACAACAAGGCATTTTCGCCCACAGGACTGCCGCATACTGGATGTTTTTCCCTTTTCACACCATTCTTTGTAAACCCTAGAAATGGTTGTGCGTGAAAATCCCAGTAACTGAGCAGATTGTGAAATACTCAGACCGGCCGTCTGGCACCAACAACCATGCCACGCTCAAAATTGCTTAAATCACCTTTCTTTCCCATTCTGACATTCAGTTTGGAGTTCAGGAGATTGTCTTGACCAGGAACACACCCCTAAATGCATTGAAGCAACTGCCATGTGATTGGTTGATTAGATAATTGCATTAATGAGAAATTAAACAGGTGTTCCTAATAATCCTTTAGGTGAGTGTAGTAACTGAAAACGTAAACTGTCACGGGATAGTGTGTGGTCGGGGCAAATGGTCACATATATTGTCTTTTTTTTTTACATTTAATTGCAATATTTGTTGGTTTGATGTTTGTTTGTTACCTTTAACATGTTTGTTGTTTCATACATTTTCTTTCAAAATGTTTTATAGCGGTGTATCAAATTAACTATATATTTTTTCCTATTTTTTAATCACGTGATAAATATTCAATGACTAATGATTATATTTCACTGGCTCTTCGGCTGAACTAATATTTATCCATTGCTGGCACATTCTCTCTGCGCAACATGCGCGCGCGCACACAAAAGTTCACACAGGAACAGCAACAAGGAATTGAACGAATTTTACTATGTGAAGTTGATTTTTAATGTAATCATGCTAATGTTATATATATATATACATTGAGCAAGAATATATATATATATATATATATATATATATATATATATATATATATATATATATATATATATATATATATATATTCTTGCTCAATGTCTATCGCCTTACCGCGCACATGTAGACTATTATGCTTTCAAAATGTCAATGCCACGTTATAATGGACTATTACGATAGAATTTAGAAATACATGTAAACGAACATTTGTTTCTTTGCATTTCACAATGATGAGTTTCTCTGTCCATTTACGTAGTGGGGGGGTTCTGACATTTACATTGCTCTTAAACCCGTGTATGATGCACATTATGCAACATAATCCGATAGGTGAGACCAGACGTAACGAACGGCTGCAGATGATTTAACTTTGAAAAAACTGTTTGAAATGATCTGAATTTACTCTTTTCCGAGGTCACCTGTTGAGTGAGAAAATTGCACACAAAAATAATAATAATTTCATGCTGAGATAGTAACGCACACACACTCGCGCTTGTGCAGTGTAGAGTGTCATCTGTGTGCGCGCTTTGGTGATGTGTGTGTGTGTGTGTGTGTGTGTGTGTTTTCTCAGGCTGGCACACACTGAAGTCTGCCAGCGGACGCTCGCGGTGGCATACCGTCACAGTGCAGCTTTCCCGGAGCGGAACCAAACGAGAGTCGAGTCCATCCATCCATCCGTCCAGCCATGCGTCACCGGAGAAACAGATGGACACATTCGCGCTCGGACCTGTTGTTTGTGTGACCATCCAGCGCATTAAACTTAGCGTCTCGGTAAACCAGGGGAAATAAGTGAGTTTCTCCTGGGTTGGATCACGTTTGGAGCATCAGACGTGCGCTGCGCGTCTCCACCGCTCATCAGATGATGCGTGATCACGGGTCCTCCTCCGGTACCTCCGGCATTACTCACGCACCGGCAGAGTGAGAACAGCTTAAGATGATCCTCAGATGAACAGGTCGGGGAAACTTTTTTCTTGAAGATGTTCAGGGGAGCTTCGGTCTTCGTTTGGATTTCTGATGGCCACGGCGAAGAGTTTGTTTAAACGCACAAGAGGAGGAAATTTAACAGGTGCGTAATTGTCACTCGAGCATGAATCCCAGTGGCTTCTGGCACCTACTCCAGTTCAGAAGCTCTTTGGAGATCACGCGGGGAGCGCGCTAGTTGATGGCACTGCGCGCCGGGAGGACTTTGCTGTGGTTCGGGCAGGTTTTGCGCAGAGTTTCGCGGCTGCAGGGCTTGTGGTCCCGGCGCTCCAGCAGTCTGCTGTGTCTCTCGGCCAGCCAGGACCACGATCAAGGGACCTGTTACTACCGCAACCGGTGTCCGAAGACTCATCAGCAGCAGCAGCAGCACTGCCCCTATCCACCCTTTCCAGACTGCTGCTGCGCCTTCCCGGGGGAAAAGAGGGGACATGAACCCCTCAGCCGCCGGTTCCTGGTGGCCATGAAGAGGCAGAACGTGCGGACGCTGTCCCTGATCGTCTGCACGTTCACCTATCTGCTGGTCGGGGCCGCAGTGTTTGACGCGCTCGAGTCGGACTACGAGATGCGGGAGAAGGAGCAGCTGGAGGCGGAGGAGAAGCGCCTCCAGGGCAAGTACAACATCAGTGAGGATGACTATAAAAAGCTGGAGACCATCATCTTGGAGGCCGAACCGCACAGAGCAGGGGTCCAGTGGAAATTTGCAGGGTCCTTTTACTTTGCCATCACTGTCATAACCACTATCGGTGAGTTTCGGCTCAGTTTCTGTGTTTTTTTTCTCGCAACGTGGTGAAAAGAGTCTAAATGCACCTCGTTTGGACATAAATGTAAGGTTGATTAGAGCTTTTTTGCACTTCGTATGCTGAGATGAACATCTCCGTGGCGCGTCTGGAGTCCAGACTGGGGTTTGTCTGAGATGAATGGACGTTAGTAACGCAGGACACTCAATGCAAAGAAAATCGCTTTTATAATCACACCACAGGTGTGCCATTTATTGCATCATTTCAGGAATCACAATAACTACAAAAAATAACTAGTCCGGGCCTGTAGTTTATGAGTCACGGGGTTATTGTCATTGAAATACATTTCTTAAGTGTTTAAGCGGCAAATTCGTCATGTATTTGATTATGTGAACTCTTTATTTCAAAACTGCACTTGGCATGTTATTTTTGTATAACTATCTTTTATTAATATTTAACACATTCAAATAGCTTGAAATGAATGAAACTTGATGAATGTGCACGAGCTACTGATCTGTTAAGCATTGATGTTTGTTAATGACTCACATATGGGCAACACTAATTACTTTAAATACTGTTGTTTAGTGTATCAAGATATGCAACATTTGACATTTTGGCACGATCTTCAATAGCATATGGAATAGTGTAGACTGTAGGGAAGTTTGCAGCTCAGTCTTGTGTTGTGTTGTGTAGTGCAGTGCCGTGGTGCTGAAAGAACAGCTCCCCGAAACACGACATAAAACATTCATAATGCGTCTTTATGATCAGGCGTCATGACAGTTCATATGAGGACATGAGACGTGCTGAAGTGGATCTGTAATCTCTCGCACGCACGCGCGCACACACACGCAATCACAGGGTCAGATGAAGGCCAGGGTTACGCGTGTTGCAGTAGGCCTATTGTATCTCTGATTGAGTTCATTTCTCAATGCATCAACATTCAGTGTCATTAATGGTTCAGTAGAAACACTGTAAAATCATAAGTAACTATATTACGGCGCAAAGATGATGGTGTCATGACAACAGCAAAGCAGCATTTCACTTACACAGAACCAAAGAGTAACTTCAGCGCTATTTTTGTGCTGCTTTGCAAGAATGACATTTTCTTCAGGAAATGCAAACCTAGTTTCAAAATGCAACTCTGCAGCACCAAATATTGTGTGTGTGTGTGTGTGTGTTCAGGTGCTGGTTTCCTTCCACAGGTTGAACTGATTGCCTTTATAACCAGTCCTTGTCCTTTTTGAACGTCTTTCCTAGGTTTGAATACACACTCATTTTAATGCTGGATCACTCCAGTTATGCAGCACATTTTTAACTCTTTTCTGTTTTGATGAAAGGAAATATTTAAATGAAAGTGAAAACTAGACTCGGATGTGCTAACTAGATGTGCTCTGGTCAACTTTACTCATTTCGATCTGATTATTTACATAATGGAAAGAAAGCATGGACATAAATAAAGAGGTAAAATGAGTCAGTGGGGAATTGACAGTTAATAGAGTTGTGCAGGGATGACGTCGAAACCCATGATTAATTCACCACTGGGTCTCTTGAGATTGTACCATGGGGTTTAATAATGGGGGGGTAATTTATGAGTGAAATAAGGTAAACATTGGTTGACAATACTTGAACGTTTTGTTCTACAGTGTAAATTACACACACTTGCTTGTTTTATTCATCTTTTGGAAGTATAAGATTTAGTTTTGTTAAACAGGTTGGAGTGAGCTTGAGAAACCAGCGAATGCCATAAAACACAGCAGAATTCTTCAAATCTATCCCTATTCCATGATGATGTCACTTCCCACTTCCTGAAGGATGATGTCATTAGGCTTTTGTTAGTTTAAAGGAATAATGGCTGGAAATTGATACTGAAAAAATATTCCAAATAACCCTCTTGTGCTCTTCTGTCATTTTAGAATTTTTTTAAATTTTTTTTTTTTAATTTTTACTTCATCGGAATGGTACGAAACTTGGTAAAGGTTTTGAACACACACACACACACAAATCATGGGCATGATTTGAAAAGGTTAAATGGTCCTGAAAATCTTTTGGTTCTGCGGCCAAACAAAATCTTACTGAATTTTTTTTTTGTTGAGATATCAAGCTCAAATTTGGACCTGTTTAGATTTACGGCTCTGATTTGCTTGGAGTTTTAGAGTAAAATGTGTTTTTGAAAATATATATTTCATATAAAAAATTAAAATAGTATTTCTTTTTATAACAATAAAACGTAAACTTTTTTTGTTTACTTTTTAAAATTTCATTCACTTCGGCAATAATCTACCAAGTGTCGTCTTTAAAAAGAAGATCAAACATAAAATATTAATTATAATACATTCATTTCAGTGAAATAAAAAAAGAAGTAATTTTTGACCGCCTTGCGAAGAGCACCAGGGGGTTAAAGCGATATTCTAAAGAAATAAATTCATTAAAGTAAGAAAAAAAATTAAGAAACACCTGTAGTGTTTCTTATTAAATAGCCAGTTTTTCATGCTCAAATCAGAGCAGTGACTTTTGTTGAGTTAAAAATAAAACTAATATGATTTGAATATTTTTGATTCTTCATATCTGAGGGGCAGATGTGAATAGTGAACGCGAGGAACGCAGCATGTGGCGTGTCCACACTGCAGCCGGATGATGATTCTCACTGTGTTGATGGCGTTTTAGTGGTGTGTGAACAGCAGCTCGTGTGTATAATGAATGAGCGCTCTGTGAAAGAACGGTAATGCTCAAACTGTGTTCTGCAGGCTCAGGAGAAATGTGCAGCTGAGCACGCAGTGATTGTGGACTGAATCAACAGTCTGTTGCTTTGTGCTTGTAATCGCTGGTCATTTGTCGTGCGCAGATAATTCGAAAATAGCTGATGGTTTTGATTTCATTCTTTTCTAATACTAATGCATCAGTGGTGTGGTCGTGTGAGGGACTCCATACAGCTTTCTTTCTTACTGTACCATGGTAATGCAGTGTCATTTGGCAGTGTTTACTAAGGTAATGATACAACCATGTTTATAGGATAAAGTACCATGGTGATTGCACACATAACATGGTAAACACCATTTTTTCTTAGGCATAGTATCATAGCAATGCTTTTAAAAAATATGTTCCATGTAATAATGTGGTATACTTTGAAGTGTTTTAAAGAGTAAAATATTATGGTATATGAATATCATTATACCTTGTTTTACTTAAAAGTACCAGTGTGCGTGCCTGTGTGTGTGTGTGTGTTTGAGGCCACACTTCAGCAGGACAGTGGCAATACTGCAATGCACTGTGTGTGTGTGTCTGTGTGTGTTTGAGGCCACACTTCAGTAGGACAGTGACAATACTGCAGGTGCTGTGCACCGTGTGTGTGTGTCTGTGTGTTTGAGGCCACACTTCAGCAGGACAGTGACAATACCGCCTGTGTGTGTGTGTGTGTGTGTGTGCGTGTGTGTGTGTGTGTGTGTGTGTGTGTGTGTGTTTGAGGCCACACTTCAGCAGGACAGTGACAATACCGCCTGTGTGTGTGTGTGTGTGTGTGTGTGTGTGTGTGTGTTTGAGGCCACACCTCAGCAAGACAGTGACAATACTGCAGGTGCAGTGCACTGTGTGTGTGTGTGTGTGTGTGTGTGTGTGTGTGAATTGCTTGAAGCATCATAGATCTGGTGATGAGTACATTAGTAGTTTAGTTTGAAATCCAAACACAACTTTCCATTATGAATTATGGCCTAGTATTGGGAATAAATGTGGATTTTAAATTAAATTCCTGAAACGAGACTTCAAGAGATTTCCACGACGCGCACGCGCGAGAACTGAACTGAAGTAGTTGAAGGAGATCGCAATTCTCGCGCGTGCGCGTCGTGGAAATCTCTTGAAGTCTCGTTTCAGGCCTACAAGGAAGAAAAGGAATAGTCGAATAAAGTCGTTATTTTTGTTTGTTTTTTTGCACAAAAAGTATTCTCGTCGCTTGATAAACTTATAGTTGAGCCACTGTTGTGACATGGAATATTTAAACATTTTCTTCATTGACTTTCTGGGCCGTCAAGTTTCATTCCCTTAGGGAGCCTATGGAGGAGTCATAAACCTCTCAGATTTAATCATAAATATCTTCATTTGTGTTCCGAAGACGAACGAAGGTCTTACGGGGTTGGTACAGCATGGGGGTGAGTAATTAATGACTTAATTTTCATTTTTGGGTGAACTAACCCTTTAAAGCTGTGGGACAAGAATGGGCTGCATTTCAATCTTTAATACAATATCGGTTTCGTTATATTGCTTTTAAATGAAATTCTCTTCAGAACAAGTGCATCATTTGAACACAAGCTTGCTTGTTGAACCAGGATTGCTTTAAACTACATTAGTTTGTGGTGTTACATATTCAGCGAGTGAAACGCGGACAGACTCCAAATGGGTCCAAAAGTCATATTTCTGTATATTGAAAAATGAAAAACATTACCTGAGAATGCATCAATAAGCTAAAGATATACAATAAAGTATATCCATCCATCCATCCTTTTGCGTCTTCGGGCGCTCTTCCCACAGTGTGGAGTGACAGTATGTATTAATAATTAACAGATTTATTAGTTTTGATGAAATCGAGAGGCCAGTGTATGTGCAGTAGTGTGTGTATGCATGCGGGGGGTGTAAATGTCAGGTTAGCCTCGAGCCTTGGTTTCCGTGGAGACACTGTGTGTCTTGGTCATGTGTGCGGCGCTAACTCGCGCGGGGAGCTGGTTCCACTTGCCGTGATTAATTGCTCGGAATGTTTCCACCTTTCCGCAGAGGCTGAGTGCGTAGAGTTTGTCCAGGCAGCATGTGCTGTTCCATACTGAGGCACAGCACGTTTTACCCACAATACACTGCTCTGGGGAGGTTTGAGAGCAGGAAAGGGCCAACCTCAGGGCAGTGGTAAAGAGGCTTCTGTAGATTTCAATTATTTGCTGGAACTCTGAAATGAAGGAAATGATGCACCAAAACAAATACTTTTTGAACTACAAGCAAATACTTTTGTTTAACATTTCAAAGTAATTATTTATTATAATATATAGTTTTGCTTTATTGGCAGTGGTGTGAAGAGAAATGCAGCCATTTCTAGCCTAACCAGTGGCAGCAAACTGTGACTGTCCTTGGACTAAGTGAACAGGCTTTAACAAGGTCAGAAATTAACCAGGGCTCTATATTTCATATAGATTTAAGTATGCATATTCTTATTTTATATTCATTTATTTGATTTTTATTTGCTTTTAACATTTGATATTTAATATTTAAATGTTTATATTGATTGTTTTTATTTCCTTTTTAACATTTGATAATTATTAGTATTTTTTTAAAATTATTGTATTTACTTTTTAACATTTGATGTATGTATTTATTTATTTTTATATCCATTTTTATACTTTTTAACATTTGAGATATTTCATAACATTTTATTCTAAGCCTCTGCCTGATCATTGTGCAATATTAACATATCTTTATTTGATCCTGTAAGTAACAGCCATAATTGTTCAGATCACAATTTAACTTAATTGATTTAATGGAAGTATTAGATATACTGTATCTAAGTGATGTGTGTTTTTACAAGTTTAAGAAAAATATATTTATAAAAATGTCCCTGCAATCCATTTCGAGGGGGCAAATATTACCCCTAATATTAATTAAAAATAATAATAATAATCATTTCTGACATACTATCTCCTGTCCACTTACATGTCTAACAGCAAATCACTTATGTCACCTAAATAATATTTATAATGACACAAAGTCCTGTATAATGTGTCCGAGTCCCACGGATTGCTCCTGTGCTCCTGGTTGCATCCATGAGTTTGGTGCAAGATCTGTTTGACAGGCCAATGTTTGGGAAACCTGTTCAGCAACAGTCATTACTCCTTATGGTGACGGCACAGAAATGACACACTTCTCCCTTCAGAACTATTCAAGGCTGTCTGTCTGTCTGTCCATAATCACAAGAACGTGACGTGTGTGATCGGCCCTGATGTCGTTCAAGGGTTCTAGATCTCTAAGGCACTTAGTTAATTTAACATTGAACATTTCCATAGCGCATGATTGATTGCACGAAATGTAAAGTTTGTAACGAGCGGCGGTATCTCGGATCAACAGCAGTGGCTTTCATCAGTGTGTTTCTGTGGAAGCATTAGACCGCTCACACACACTCCTTCTCTCAGCTGCTATTTTTAGCTCCAGCTCTACAAGCCCACAGTCACACTCGCTTGCTTATCCAATAAAGCTAAATCGATTTTACACTAATTTCCGAAATGCTCTGTGTATCAATAACTCATATAGACTCTATATCATCTGATGGAAGATCCTTATAGTGTCTACCTATCGATCTATCGATCTATCCATCCATCCATCCATCCATCCATCCATCCATCCATCCATCCATCCATCCATCCATCCATCCAGGTGAATATTCTAACTAACTTGTTTTCTTCAACAAGTACCATGTTAATACTTATTTATTTATTTAGGCATGGTGGCATAATGGCATCATCAAGGTAAAACTATGGTACTGAGAGATATGCCATTCATTTAGAAGGTGCTTGCAGTTATACCATAGTACCTTCATGGTACAAAACATGCAATGCCACGGTACATTTTGTTGTTGTAAATACAACGGTTTTTATGTAGCATGGTAATACCATTCTTGTACATGGTATTCCTGGAAGTGGCATGTAAAATAAGTCGTGCGATTATATGATAGCATCATATAATATAATGACATCAGCAATTAATGAAATGTATAAGTTCAAAAGTAAATAAAGAATAATCAATATAAAAATAAATATATATTTTCTTACAAATGAAATATGATGAAATGTCAAATGTTAAAAAGCAAATAAAAATCAAACATTGTAATGTGATTGATATAATATAATCATATCATAATCATATGATATCAATATACGTATGATTAAATGATATCATGTGACTTTCTTTCTTTTTTTCTCTCAATTCAATTCAAATCAATTCATCTCTTTCTCTCTCGGTCTCCCTGTATGACTTGTAGCTCACCGCTCTGAACACAGGGGATGATTCGACCTTGTCTCTTTTTTTTCATCAGAGACTCGGATCATCTTCCCGTTCACGGAGAACTGCAGACACGGGAGTCAATCTATAGCTTTATAGATGAATTTCAAACAGTGTTCCGCTGCTTTTTCCACGATACCTTCTCTATTGCGTAACAGGAGCTGCATGGCACTCGGCCATTTTTATGAGTGATCTGTTTTTCAATTAAGTTCAGCCGGCTTGCCGTTGAGGTCTCTCTCCGCTGACTAAACATGCAGTTACAACGCTTTGGTCGAGGGGAAATGGATGGTGCTCTTAAAGGGCTGTTTTGTATTGTAGTACATTGTTATTGATGGGGGTTTTGAACAGGTCAAAGTTAAATGCTGAGCGCTGCTGTTTTCACACACCACACCGGACAGGTTCTGCGCTTCACTGACGGGTCAGGCTAAACGCTAGCGCTCGGGAATGAAGAAGATAATAAAACAGCAAAATATAAGTTATTGATTTAGACATGCTTTGTGTGGACTCTCTTAAATTAAAACAAGCCACAAATATACTTCCTATTGACCTTTACAGTGCAACAAATTCATCTTTGTGAGAACTGATTCAGCAGAATCTAAAAATATTTCAATGACATATTTAAAATATCAATTGAATTAAAATACTTGGTAACTTTATTTTAAGGTGATGTAATTGCACGTCACTACATGTACTTACTATAGTAATAACAGTAAATGATGCACAATTACAAGTAACTAACCCTAAACCAAACCCTAACCGTAACTCTATAGTAAGTACATGTAGTTAATTAATATTACTCAGTATTAATATGAGTAAGTACAATGTAACTACGTCACCTTAAAATAAAGTGTAACCAAATGCTTTAATTAAAAATGTATTCAATTATTTGAAATACAATTTAAATGAAATTAATTACATTTTTTAAATGTACAGGTATTGAGCATATCTCGTATTTAACCCAGAATATTCCTTTAAGACACAACATCACATTCTGTTTCATGTGTGAATGTTGTAGCCGTTTCTCCAAAAGCATTAACAAACCTCTTTATCCTTAAAGGAATGTTGCAGTGCATGCTGGGACACACATGTTGGCATGAATAAAACATATTGTGCTGATCTGAGATGGATTATATCGTGTGAAGATTCTCATGGGAGCAGGTCAGCATATAACTCTGGTGTACGTCTGTGTGTGTACATCCTCTCCCTGATACATATACTCCCACTCTATACTTACTGTAGTTATCTATCCATCCATCCGCCCATCTATTGTAATGTACATACTTACTGTAGTCTATCTATCTATCTATCTATCTATCTATCTATCTATCTATCTATCTATCTATCTATCTATCTATCTATCTATCTATCTATCTGTCTATTTATCTATTGTAATGCATATACTTAGTATAGTAATCCATCCATCCATCCATCCATCCATCCATCCATCCATCCATCCATCCATCCATCCATCCATCCATCCATCCATCCATCCATCCATCCATCCATCCATCCATCCATCCATCCATCCATCCATCCATCCATCCATCCATCCATCCATCCATCCATCCATCCATCCATCCATCCATCCATCCATCCATCCATCCATCCATCCATCCATCCATCCATCCATCCATCCATCCATCCATCCATCCATCCATCCATCCATCCATCCAATATCTGCAAAAGTAAGTTGTTTTTTACTTCTGGGGACAATTTAATGTATGTAAACACACACAACACAGTCAGTTACTGTACGCACATTTCTACTATTCTTCACTTCTGGCATGCTCATTGTCTCACAGGTGTGAAAAGAAGGTTTTTAAAGCTCATTATCAGTGTGTGTATGTGTGTGTCTGTGTGTGTGTGTGTGTGTGGGGGGGGGGGTTATCTGTATATGTGTGTGTGTGTGTGTGTGTGTGTGTGGCAGTTGAACTCAATCTGCTAAGTGGGTGGAAGATTCTAGAGGCGGTGTTGAGATTCATTTAGATAATGACTTATTATCCATTATTCTCATCTTGATGTTCTATCTTTACCTTACGCTCTGCATGGGCGACGCAAACAAGAATGCAGAATGTCTTCCATCCGTTTAAAGCAAAAATGCATAATAACTGATTGTTCGCTGCATCTTTGATCGATACAAATGACTTCAGATGTATTGAGAAGAAACGTACCCCGTCAGATCACTTGGCAGGATTAAGAAGATCTTTATAATGGGCTGTTTTTGATAAAAATGAGATCCTGGATTGCATTTGCTGTACATTGTTGAGAATAATCAATTTTGGAGTTGAATCAGAACAAGCTGAGAATGAATTAAACTGTGGATTTAATTACGGGGCATTTTCATAAAGGCTGCAATTTATTTCAAGTGATGAATGGCGGAAAACATGATATATAGCATATACATAATTTCTATTCGCTCACAAGAAATGAGGGGCTGAGTGCGCAGTTTGGTCACCGACATAATTCTGAAAGACATCTGGGAAAAAAGGGCAGCTTCATGTGAGATGAATTAATGAAACAAATCCACTTCTTCGCAGCGCGGGGCTTCTGAGGCGCAAAGTGTGATGTCTTTCATTTACTACACTTAAAAATATATGAACATCATTGCATTACATAACAAAATATTGAACCGACTCGAGAAGCATTTATTTGAAAGATTATAGAATTTGATACATGCATACTGTATAAAGATACTAGATGTGATATTTTATTATCTAATGGCATTCAGACATTTTTAAGCGTGACTTACATCTTGAAATAATTTTTGGGGTCATTTTAGTTACAAAATGACAAAAAGTCTTACCATCTTGTAAGCAAGTGTTAAACGTTTGTAAGCTGCAAAACTATGTTTGATGTTTACACAGTTGGTCCACATCTACCGTTCAAAATATCTTCCGTTTGTGGTCAGCATTTAAATACTTGGCATTGTTTGCTGTTGGCAGTCTGCAGTGTTCTTTCAGAAACCCTCCACCTCCCCCAGCTCCACCTGTATAGATCTGCAGCGGGGGTTATTCATGTGTGTTATATGCAGCAGCAGCATGTCTTACATACTCAGCAATGTCTGTGGATGTATTGGCAGAAGCAAGTCTCTGAACTTGCTCTGCAGCAACAGCATAGCAGATCTAATCCGCCAAGACCAAATACATTAACGTTGCCATATCCATTATTACCTAGCCTGGGAAAACCCAGACAACTTCCGGCAAATTTAGATTTGCTCTGAAAGTTAGTCTGGCAAAGAGCTCATTCAAGCCCATTTTCAATCCGTCGAAATCAAGGCACCAATCAGAAACGTTGGGGCGGGCTTTACACGATGACGACAGCGCTGGGATTTTGAAGCAGATTTTGTGGCCTACATTACAAAGATGGATGCCGCCGTCGAACATCACTCGTTCGAATCAGCTATCGCGTCTGTTTTAAGCGATTTGAACGTTTCCTTTTTGTTAAAAACCGAGCAAAGAACAACACTCGGAGATGTTTCTCCGCCGCTCTGCATACGTCATCTCCTTCATCGCTCTGATTGGTTTTAGGTCTACCCGCGACGTCCGCTGGTGACGCCCCTCTGGAAATGATTCGTCTATGACGCTTTGCCAGACCATAACTCAGTTACAACTGAGAATGGTCTGGTTTTAACCAGGCTAATTATTACCAGTACCATGCCAATTTCTCCAAGAGTTGACAGCACTACAGAGAGGTGTGCTCGTTAATGTATGTCCATGGTAACAAATGACTGGCGGGAAACTAGAACAAAGGGAACAGGTAACCGAAGAGAAACAAATAAAAGTTCATGAAAATGAAATTAAACAGAGCCTAACCGTGACAATTTCACAGTTTTGTTGTTTTTACTGTATTTGTGATCAAATAAATACAGCCTTGGTGAGCATAAGAGACTTCATCAAAACATCTTACCGACTCCAAACTTTTGAACTGCATGTTCAAACAAGTATCCGTGGTTATATATATTAAGCATAATTTACTCAAAGAGGTCTTTGAACTTAAAGATTAGGTCTAATACTAAAGACTCAATCAAAATGGATAAGGATACACTGTTTTTAGTGTGATGTTTGTTTGGCAGTCCTCACCTGACTGTTAAAGGTGTATATATTGTGTAATATTGTTGATGTTTCAATCATTTAAGTACTTCAATACTTTAAAAATGTCTGTTTGTTTGATTCAGCACTCCTGACTCAACCAATGAGTGAATCTGGGGGCGGGACTACCTAACTGTGAAAACAACGACAGATGGGCTGGTTTGGGAAAAACCAACAAAATCTAATGGCAGTTTGTAACTTTTACATTTTGGCAATTCATACGATCTCATTAGTACATTTTTGTATACGATCTGCTAATGTGATGGGTATGTTTAGGGATTGGGTTAGAGG
Organism: Tiaroga cobitis; assembly: GCA_030578255.1. Taxonomy (NCBI): domain Eukaryota; kingdom Metazoa; phylum Chordata; class Actinopteri; order Cypriniformes; family Leuciscidae; genus Tiaroga; species Tiaroga cobitis. Next base: position 39,869,499 of record CM060609.1, on the reverse strand, counting down.
TGAACCTTCATGCTTACTTCATATTTTTATACAAAATTGCTACTTCATAAAATAGTTAGGTTTTCCCATGAGATCAGGTTGGCACAGCTGTTTGTAAACAATTATTATTACGTGTAATTGCCCTTATTGCAGCTAGTGGGGATAAAACTACATCGATTACTTCATGAAACTTCTCACTCCTCAGAGCCAGGAGGGTTTGACCCGCTGGTTATTGATGGTGCTTTAAACTCAAACCAGTGAGGCTGACACTATCTCAGAAACTTGCGACGTTGAGCTAGTAATTAAATAATGAAGTGATTGAGAGCTAATTAAGGTGTCTAGACAAGGGTCAGGGTGGTAGAAATAACTCTAATGGGGGGTTGGGAGAAACAGAAGCTAGTGTGTTGAGTTTATTTAATTTTACAGGATGTAAAAATATAATGTTTAGATATGTATTACTGTTAGATCTATTTATTTATTCCCGAATAGATGTGGATTTAATAATTGTCAATATTAGAAGTGTAATATAATATTCAACATTTCTGAAAATTGCTGAAATTTAAGCTTCGAAAATATTGCTTAATGATGCTGATGTTTTTTCTTGCAATGACTGTTAGTTTTCAAAATCTAAGATTTAATTAATGCAGGTTTTTTTTTTTTTTTGGCTGTGTAGCATTTTGGGATTGCACTTTATTTTACAGTACGTGTACTTACCTAAGAAATTACTGGGTAATATAAGGCAACTACATTGGTTAAGGTTAGGTTTAGGGGTATAGGTTCAGGGTTAGTTCCTATTATAACCCAGTTATAGGAAATACTGTAATAAGTACATTGTATGTACATGGAGAATAAAGTGCTACCCATTTTTGTTTACTGTAAATATTTTGTACAAACATTCCTAAAGAAGTTCCTGAAATATTGGATATTATTCAAGTTAGTCACATGCACTTATTACAGAAGTGCAAAGAATATGACAATTCAGACGGATTGCTACCACAGATGTGGTATAGTTCATATTATACGGTATGCAAGATTATCGCTATGACCACCAGGTGGAGCACCTTCAAGTTGTGTGTGATCTCAGTGTTGTAGATTTGTGGCTATAGCATTAGCATATCAGGAGACCTTTTCCCATCGCACCCTTTCCTATGAACTCATAAAACATTCAGCCCGCCAGTGGACTAGCATCAAAAAAGTTCTTTTTTTATTAATAAAACATTGACACGAAGCAGTTATTTCCCTTAAATATTGATCTGTGCTTTCTGAATATGGTATAAAGATAAATTCAATACATGAATCTGTGATAAATCGTGGTGGTATGCGACTTGAGGTTGTTTTTGTGAGTTGATGGTGTGTGTTCTTTACCGTGTTAGTGTGGTGTGTAATGTGTGGACTTCATTATTATTCAAAGCAGTATGAGAATTTAAAATTGTGTTTTAAAATTTTTATACGCTAGATGATTAAAATATGATGTATTAATGATTTTATTAGAGGGCACAGCTTTCATTTTAAATTGACAAAGAGACGCTGGTTACCTCTTCGCTCTGTTTCTCTGTCCTGCTCTCCTTATATCTCCTGATCTTGTCTTGCTTATCTTTTCTCCTTGTTTAATTATTGTCTCGTTTCTTCTCGTCCCTTCTCCCTCATCTCGTATCTTCTCATCTCTTCTCAACCCCTCAACTCATTGAAAAAGTCCTCCAAGAAGCCAAAAGCGGACATATTGATCTACAAAGTTAATATCCCACCTCCTGTCCTTTTCGCTCCATTCATCTTCTATCCTCCTTCTCAATTCTGTTCTTCCTGTGAGTCAGCATAACTAATATTTGGCTCTGTCCCTCATCTTTTGTGCTTTCACTCGTTGTTTTCTCTTCCAGCATGAGGTCTGGTTGTTGACTGACATGTCGATGTTTCCCCGTTGAGTTACAATAAAGTGTAGCAGGTGTTGTTGATGTCATTTCCTGTTGGGGGTTGTATGTTTAATGGACAGTCTTTTAACAGGAAAGTTCCTAGAAATCGTGACTGTTGCACTTGCACTTCTAGCATAGACCGTCTGGGATGTAGTTAATATTGTAATTACAGTTTATCCCTTTTAAGGCATATTGTGTGAATAATTATTTCTTGTACTGTTTCATTAAGTCAAGTCACATTCATTTATATAGCGCTTTATACAATCCAGATTGTTTTAGAGCAGCTTCACAGTAATAAACAGGAAAATAACAGTGTTAATGTTGTAAAATGTATCAATCAAGACACAAATTCAATTTTTGCAGCTCTACAGAAAATAATATGATCAGATCTATTTAGTTCAATGTTGTTTCAATTCAGTTCAATAACTGTCAATGTTGCAAATTTAATCAGTTATGAAACAAGTTCAATCCAGCTATAAGCAGCTTAACAGAAGATAATTGTTCAGCTCAAGTCAGTTTAATGTTGATTCAATTCAAGTGTCGATGTTGCCAAGTTAGTGTCATTATCCAACTCAATTCAGTTCAATTTTGTTCTAGTTCATCCCAAAGGTGTTCGATGGGGTTGAGGTCAGACTCTGTGCGGGCCAGTCAAGTTCTTTCACACCAAACTCCTCTAACCATGTTTTTATGGGCCTTGCTTTTTCATGCTGAAATAGAAAAGGGCCTCCCCACAAAGTTGGATGCATGGCATTGTCCAAAATGTCTTGGTATGCTGAAGCTTTAAGATTTCTCTTTACTGGAAGGGGCCAAGCTCGACCCCTGAAAAACAACCCCACACCATAATCCCCCCTCCACCAAACTTTATTGTTTGGGAGAGGAGAGATAATGGCATTGAGTAAAGTGTAGCCGGTGTTGATGATGTCATTTCCTGTTGGGGGTTGTGTGTTTAATGGCACAATGCAGTCAGGGAGCCAGGTAACGTTCTCCTGGAATCTGCCAAACCTATAGACTTGCCCATCAGACTACCAAAAAGTGTGATTCGTCACTCTACAGAACACTTTCTCTACAGGTTGACAAATTTCTACCGGTTAATCGTGTCCACGGGTATATCGATCGCACATCCCTAACAGGTACTGTAAAAAATAAAACCGTAATTTTTACGGTAAAAAAACGGCAGCTGTGGTTGCCAGAACTTTACCGTCAAAAATACGGTAGCAACGTTGTTGGTTTTACAGACTTACCTTAAAATTTACAGTGATAAACCGTATTCCATTATCTGATATAATGTTAATTTACCAACCTATTGAAGTATTGATATCTGTTTTGTACCATTGTAATACACTGACAACCAACAATCATCACAGTAGTGATAAGAGTCACATGATCAATCAAAGCTCATCACAAACAGCTCTTCCGGTAACACACATGAAATCATGGTAACACACATGAAATTAAAACAATGCAATAAACATTAATTTACCAACATTAAATGTAACATAAAACCCTAATGTACATAACTGATTAGAAAAAAAACAAGAAAAATATGAGGAAACAGTTATTTCAACAAAAATACATAAAATGTGTCACACAGGGAATTGTGGGAATGTCAATTTACGGTTTTTCACTGTAAATTATACAATGAGTTGTTCTTTTTCACTTTCAAAAACTGTAAATCTAACGGTATTTTACAGTAAAATTACATTAAATACCATGAGATCTATCACAGTTATTTACCGTATATAATAGCACAAGTCTATTTGATGTGATGTTTACATCTGGAAGACGTATTTTTAAGAGTGTTTGCTCATCTGCAATACGTCTATAGGACGTTTCCTGTCAGATGTCAAATAGACGTTTAGAAGATGTCTTTAAGATGTAATGATTTAGAATGCGTGTTAAACTGACATCTTCTAAACGTCTATTTGATATCTGACAGGAAACGTCCTATAGACGTATTGCAGATGAGCAAACACTCTTAAAATTACGTCTTCCAGATGCAAACATCACATCAAATAGACTGTTAACTGGTTAACAGACTGTTAACTGGTTAACAGAAAGTTTCCGAAAGTTTATAAACTTTCGTAAACTTTCTGTTAACCAGTTAACAGTTTTGCTCTGTAGCATTTTTACGTCTTTTACCGTTAAAATCACGATTATTTTTTACAGTGGGGAGATTGTTGATATTACATTGTTTCTTCGCCAATGACACCCGTTGGACTGGCTGGCATTTGAGCAGCATCAGCATCGGGAAAGCAAGTCTGATGTTTCGTCTCTCCTGAGGATTTTTCTGCCTCTTTTCTGCTCTTACTTTCTCTGGCTCGCGTGACATCTCACAAACAGGTCTCAGTAACTTCATTCTCTCTTCCGGGAGCGATTCGCCCGGGAAACACAACAGTTTAGAGGTATTGTGTTTCCCTCAGAGAGAGGGCAAACAAGGATGTGAAAGATCTCTGCGTCTGAAGTGCAGCTTCAACTCTCACCTGGTCAAAAGAGAGATTACTGAGATGTTAAGAGTGAGTTTTTAACTAATCTGATGATGAGCATCAGGATGAGTTCATACAGTCATGTGACTGAAGGAAGTGTGTGCACAGTAGAATAGAGAGCGAGTATATGCGAGATGTGGGTTGTATGGTAAAGATACAGTAATTAAGTTGTTTCTAACCTAATTGCCACAATCATTCATGCACAATTTTAGTTTAGCGCTGACTAAACAGCTCCGTCTGCAGTTTAGAGGGTGCAAGTGTGTGTTTGTGCGTGTGGGAGTGTGTGTGACATCTGTGGTTAAATGCTTGTTGGTTTAAAATAGACTGCTTTTGCTGCTAGATGCAATAATGTGATAGCACTGCCACCTGAAAGAGCACTCGCTCACTCACTCTCGCATGCGCATTTCGCAAAATCCTCTTCAGCATTTGTGGAGTGTTTTTATTTATTCATAAAGACATTGTTTTTATTTTCTTCCAAAAATCCCAAACTTTTTCTGTTAGTGTTCGAGTTAGTCTGTGGTAATTATAATCAGCTTTATTTAAAAAGGTTCAAATGTTTTATTTATCTTATAAGTGAACAGTGTTAGTCTATAAAGTTATTCTAGCATTGCTTTTTGGGATGTACTTATTTGGAAAGAAAAATCATAAATTGACTTTATATATTTTATTTATTTAATTAATTATTTGGTAACATTTTACAATAAGGTTTTATTAGTTAACTAGTTAACGTGAACTAACAGTGAACCATGTTATGGGGGGAAAAAATGTCCCCACAAAGATGGCAATATTGGAAATCCATGTCTTTGTTGGGACATTTTTGATCCCCATGAGGGAAACAGCTTATAAATTATACAGAATGATGTTTTTTTTGAAAAAAATGCAGAGAGTTTTCTGTAATGGTTTAGGGGTAGGGTTAGTGTCAGTGGAGACAATATACAGTTTTTCCCTTAAAAAGGTAATAGAGTTTGGGCTAACCTGTAATGATTAGAATGAATAGTATATTTATGGTATTTATTTAGATATACTGTACGGGTATACAGTATGTTTATTAGCTATACTTGCAGGACAAATTTGTCCTCTCAAGTTACGTTAATAAAACCTCCTTTTGGGGACATATAGGGACGGTCTCATTTAGACAAATGATTCATAAATAAATGAATGGTTTCTTAGGTTTTAGGAAAGTTTGTAAACACAATTAGCTGTATATGAAAGCAACAGAAGTCTGTAGTATGATCTCATTCACAAGTAAACATTTGTTTTTCCAGTAGAGGATGAATCATTACTTTTATCCACTTCCTTGTGTGCACATTTTATCTGACAGCAGCTCTCGAAGGAGTGTGTGTGTGCGTGTGTGTGTTAAAGGGTAAAGGGGTCATAAGTAGCTCCTGCCCCGTCACAGTGTTTTTCTGTCACTCGACATTGTGTGCCTCACACACAGCCTTACACACACACACACACACACACACACACACACACAGAGTAAGCCACAGGTAGACATCTACTGACTGTAAATATACAACGCTTGATGTTTAAAACTGCAATATCTGCTTGAGCTCTGTGCCATTTAACAAAAGTCTGTCTTACATTTGACAAGATATCAGTGTGCGATCATTAGGGCTGCGAGTCCTCGTCCGCTCAGCTTATCTTCCTCACAGCAGTCATTTTTACACGCGATTTTTATTCATTTGTCTATTCCTCTAAGTTATGAATTAATCCCAGTTCCAATATTACAACATAAGCTGTTCGGAATTGTGTATTCATGTTTCAGTTAGGACATTTAGTGCTTGGTTTCTAACTACATTTTTTGAAAGAAGGCTATATTTATGTGATCAAAATACAGTATAATATTGTAAAATATTATTACAGTTTAAAATAGCTGTTTTCTATTTTAATATAATTGAACATATAATTTATCCCTGTGATGCAAAGCTGAATTTTCAGCATCATTACTCCAGTCTTCAGTCACATGATCCTTCAGAAATCATTCTAATATGATGATTTGCTGCTCAAGAAATATTTCTTATTATTATCAATGTTGAAAACTGAATTGCTGCGGAATAATTTTTGTGTGAAAAGCATGACAGGATTTTTTTCAGGATTCTTTTATTAATAGAAAGTTCAAAAGAACAGCATTTATGTGGGTTTTTTTTGTTTTGTTTTTTACCAAAGAACCAGTTAAGGGACACCCATTTCTTTTTCATTTAAATGATAATATGGTACTTGCATGGGAACTTTTAAAAATTTTTATTTTATGTTTTAAGTGTGCGGATGTCTCGGCAGACGTGACCTTACTGTCCCCATTAGATCTTATTCCCCTGCTGTACGTCCCCACAGGAGAAAGGGAGCCGGGGCATGTCATTTCTCCTTAAGCAGAAACTCCTTCATGGTGTGATGGATCTCTTTTTCCTCCAGCGTACCTCAGCTCCATTTCTGCGAGTCCTGACGGCCTGTGTATCCTTTCATGGCCCGTAACCATGGATTTAAGCTGCCCGGAGGAAGAGCGGCACTTGTAGCAATCAGCAGGGATACAGGGATCGGGGTTGATACGGCTTTTGTGTGTCTGTATGCGGTGGTGATGTAATGGCAGATGACAGCTGAGCAATTTCATTGTGTGTAAATAACCTTTGTACGTTCCGAGTGGAAAAGATTATGTATCTGTGCGTGAAAGAGCCGAACGCTCCGTGCTTCTTCACATTTTTAGTATGCATTCTTGAAAATAAGCAATTTATTCTCAGACAGACCATTTCCTCCCTTGCTTACTGCGATTTCGTCAAGTAGGACATAAGTAAAGTTCCTTGTTGGTCGTGAAATGTCATTCCACTTGGGTCCTTATCACCTGTATCTTTCTCCTCTGATTTTTTGGTTGGGATCATGACAACAGCGATGTCCTGACTTGAAAAAATTTGCATGTTGCTTGGAAATTGGTGGAAAGAATTAAAATAGCATCTTTATTATTCCATTTCTACAGAGAAACAGGGTTTTTTAAAGGGATCTTTTACGCAAAAATGAAAATACTGTCATCATATACCCTTGTTTCTAACCTGTGTGACTTTTTGAGATATTGAGATATTGAGATATTTTAAAGAATGTTTTTGTCCCCACAATGAAAGTTAATGGGATCCAAAACATCACTGGACCTCAATGGCTTTCACTAGACATAAAACTTTATTCAAAATGTTAGGGCTGTAAAGGTACACAGAAGTCTGTCACGGTGCAGTGCGGGTTGAAGAAGGACTCAAAGGCAAAAGCTCCAATTCAAACACTTTACTCAAAATAACTCTCACAGGTTCAGACAGGCAGGATGACGGACAGGATCACACGCATTAAACACAACCATGTAACTTCAACTACCAACGAAGACAGACTGAACTGAACCAACTAAATACAGACACTGATGAACCAAACCAGGTGACACAGGTGATGAAGATGAACTGATGATGGTAGGTAACAGATGAGTGGCGGGAAAACAGAACAGGACTAAACCAAAATACTAGAAAAAGGTGGAAACAAAAGTCAAATCGTATCACAGATCGATACGAGTTTGGTACAACAGGAAAAAGCTACAAATCCCCAATGCTAGGTTTCTTTTTATTTATTTTGAACAGACAGTAGTGAAAATTATAGTTTGTTCCACCTAGCGGACTTTAGTCCTGTATTAAGCACGAAGCAGTATTTCATATTTCTATTGTAGACCCCCTTGTCTCATTATTACAGCGGCAACAGCATAAAATGCTCCGTCATTTAAGATAAGATACAGATAAGAACAAGACATCATTCAAAACTATAAAGGGTTTATTTTTATTTCTGTAAATACGATCATTGTGCTTTTGTAAAATAAATAAAACTAACAGGGTCCTGCTTTCTGCCATCCCGGTTTTCTTTCCATTAAGTTTGTGGAGCGTGTCACAAAAATGAATCAAAACTCAGCGTATAGGCTACTAGCAAGCTCTTGCGTGCCATCTGAACTCTTCGTTTTGGGTAGGTGCATAGTTCGTCTCTTCTTCTTCTCTTTTTCCTGTTGTGGTGGTTAGCAAACAGCGTTGCATTACCGTGTGCGCCCCCTCCTGGATTGGAGTGTTGTTCACCTGTGACTGACTGTATTCCTCGTCTGATTGTTTGCACCGTGACGTCCATACCATAGAACATTAAATAACATGTTTCTGTGTGATATTACTATATGAACCGTGTGTTTTAGCCCATCAGATGTCACAGGAGATGGAGATAATGGAGAAGGCATGAGGCATGTTAAAGGTTATTCCATTCAGATAAACACCACTGAAGTGATTCAGACATTCATACAGACAGATATCATTCATAAAAATATCTTTTAGACAGTGTAGATTAACAAATCTCATCCATGTTAATTAGAGTTTTTTTTACTTAATCCGCTGTGACAATGACTATGTTTACATGTGCACCAATAATGTGATCATTTCCAATAATCAGAGTACGGGCTTGTAAGATGTATATATATGATACGATCAAACCTTTCCACTTTCCACAGAATTGTGGTTATTTTTACCGCCATGTGCAATGTGGTGGAATAAGTCCCTCCTTCTAAAAGAGCCAATCGCCAATTGGTAAAGTCATTTCATCACTTCTGAGATGTGCACTTAGGAAAGCACAAAAAAAAAAAAAAATCACAGAGTTTCTGTCATGACTTGAATATTTAGAAACAAAATGTATTAGACAGTTGTTATCAGATTTTATTGGTGATTTCAAATATGAAAATTAACCGTAAGCTTGATGAACAGCTTTGGAGAATTTGATGTTTCCCTATTCAAAAAGATAGAAGCTGTACTTGACTCGTGTATGACTGGGACGCTTCAAAGATGGCCGCCGAGTGAAATGACTTGCCTTAAAGGGACTTTGTTTATATTCATGTTGCACAACGTTGTCAACATGAACTCAGTTTCGAAAGTGCACATGTGCAGTTTGGTCAGAGTGGAATGCAATTAAAGTGTTTACATTCCTGTTTGTTGTTGGCATACGCCACGTTTTACCATGATTATGGTTGCTCTGAGTATGAGCTTAATTGCATCAATTAGATCTAAGTATTGTTTTTACATAAGGTAAGGTTTAATCGCAATATTACCTAAATCTCACTATAAATCGCATTATGAGGGTGCATGTAAACATAGTTATTGACAAGCAACACATCATGGCACGACATTTTGTTTGCTGCATTGTCCTGAAAAGATTGAAATCTCAAGTCCCACTCCACATTAAATATATATGCTCAGAGCGGTTTGCTTTGGTTCGTGGCTTAGAACATGAATTAAATATTTAACTCAGCAGTTTTACTTTTGGTAAGGACAGAAAAATGACACCATTCAGACCAAGTAACAATATTCATACCTACATACAAATGTGCATTGCAAGTAGTTAGGAAATGGTTTAAGGAGACATTCACACAGAACACAATCTTGCAATCCGTCTATGCTACTTTTTAATTGTTGGTCCACATGCGCTAGGTGAAAGTCTGGTTGTGGTGTCATGTCTCGCTGTATTTTTAGCCTATTTTTAGCTTCCTACGAGTCCCATGTTTTTAAGATGCTGTGTCAATTTAAAACAGTTGAACTTTGAATAGCATTTCCAGTTCCATTGCATTTTGTCTAGATGTTTTTGTCTCGAACTGTATCTGAATTGTCTGTATGAAAACAAATCATCCAATGGCCTCTAGTTTTGCTCTAAAACACTCAGTTAAGGTGATCCTTGAGTTCTCTATTCTGTCTGAACATATACTTTTGCAGGTTAAAAGTACATTTTAAAGGGATCTTCAGCTTTAACATTCGCTTTAGATAAGTGCAAGTCACCAGCAAATCCCGGTTCACCAATGTTACCTCATGGGAAAATGTGGATGTTGAATTTCGATGTCATTTCCAGTTGGCCATTTTCATTGTTGAATAATTCAGTCAGAGCATGTAGACAGCTTTGTCCCTTTCTTTAGATTTCACATTCCTTTTCCTCCATCCATTCCTTGAGCATAATTTCATTTCTGAATCATTCATTTCCATTCAATTCAGTTACACACTCACTTCCAATCACACTGGAGTGTTTTGGAGGGTCTTGCAGTGCACTGAGTGACACAGCGAGGCCTGGCGTTCTCATCTCCTCCTGCGCTTGATGATTTACCCTCTGGCCTCATTCAGATTAGCACACACTGAATGCAGTCTGACAGCGCACAATGCTGTCATTTCTAGACTGGATGTATCATCCTATTACATTAGTGTGTGTGTGTGTGTGTGTGTGTGTAAATAAGAATTGTGTGTCATTTTGTCAACGGCAATTACGTGGCCTCCAAACCTTCGATCATTGACATGCTAAAGCTCACTGAATGTGTGTTTGTGTGCGAGAGAGTCAAATATCTTACTGATTGTTTTTTTTAAACGACACACATATATAAGTACGTGTGTGTATATACATTGCTGCTATCTACTGACACGCCTAATTAGAATACATTAAGAATACTCTTATAGTGCTTTGTATGGTCAGGCTTCATAGAGCGTGTTACAGATTTTCTTTTTTGTTGTGAATGAGCATTTTGTTCTGTTTTCTTTAGTTCTCAAAACTGGAATCTCAGAGGACCTTCTGTATTGTCTCTTGGGAGATGAAATGTCTGTTTCTCTTCAATCCAAATACTAATCGTCTTGAGGGAAGCAAACTAATAATAAATAAGGTTCCTTTAGCAGTCCTAATGACTGACCTTTGAGCTATAGACATCTGGTGTCAAAACCATCTCAACTGCAGACCACTGCTGGAATAACAGCGGCTGGAAAAGGTCAGCTGTGTTCGTGCGCATGTGTTTCCTCACAATGAATTGTCTTCCTTTTCTTTTTGTTCCGTCTAATTATTGCTATTATTTTAGGTTTTAGAACTTTACATTATAGTGTTACATTTAGCATTAACAGACACAATGTGTACCGCTAGAAAAGGCAAATTACAAGTGAGATCTCATTCATTTCTCCATCTTTTCTCCTTGATAGCAATGCAATTACAATGTAGGTTATTTTCTTCGGTTTGCTAAGAAATGAAAGTCTTCTGCTTCTCAAAATGTTCTCTTGAGAGAAACTGTCGCATGCATTTCCTCAGAGTAGATCTCAACAGTGTCTCAAACTGTGCTCAGATTTGTCTGCAATGTAAGATTACACTTTATTTCAATGGTCCATTTTACTAAGTTACTTTGCAACTTCATGTCAACGAACTCTCATTACAGCAGACTGTTAGTTAGTGGAATAAGTTGACGTGTAGTTGCAAAGTTACTTATAATCAGTAGAATGTCTGTTGGAGGAGGACCATACATTAAAGTGTTAGCAGATCTCAAGAGTTAGTTGACATGTAGTTGCAAACTTATAGTTAGTAGAATGTCAGAAGTGGACCTTCGAAATAGTGTTACCTACACTCATTTTTATCAAAAATTATGACATACTAGTGCATGTTGTTCGATAGAATTACTCCATACTTATCAATGCGCTGCAATTTAAAGTCTGACCGTTTTGCATAATTTCTTTCTTTAGGTTTTCAATGTATTGCTACTAAACTTTTATAGTACGTGGGTGATAACTGATGCTATGGATTTATTTATCTATTCAAAGGGCGCCATAGGCTTTCTCTGGTTTCTCTCTTTTCTTTTCTTTTTTTAAAGAAACAGTCGTATCCATAGATTAAAATAAGTTACTAAAATAACTATAATTAAAATAAAATTTCAGCATTCCAGGCATTTTAACCTCTTAACCAGCACCCCTATTTTTGAGAATTTTCTGAAAACAACATACCCAAATACAAATCTCTGTAGCTCTTGAACCCTATGGTCCACATTCATAACTCTGATATTTTTTTAAACTAGACACTTGAAACTTTGTTACCCAAGAGTCATTATAACTCAAAGTAGCATAGGAACAGAGTAAAACAAGGTAAAATATACATGAAATTGACTCACGATTTCTTTGAATAAACTTCATTTAGGGAAAAATGTATCAGAATTTTATGTTAAGGGCCTGAAAACACCATAAATATAAAACTGAATGTTCTTTTCAACTAATTATTTTAAATTAAGTTCTATCATGACAACTCTCAGAAGAGTTTAGGAATGGTAATGGATATGACAATATTGAATGATGTTGATATTGAACATACAACAAAAACTACAACTCCCAGGAGGCCGTGGGGTCCATTGGCAGCACACACACAATACATCAATGAATGACACTTACAAATTATTGTAAAACACAAATGCCTACGTCCTGCTGGGACGTAACAAATGTATTTGGTCTTGGCGGATTAGATCTGCTCTGCTGTTGCTGTTGCAGAGCAAGTTCAGAGACTTGCTACTGCAAATACACACACGACACGCTGCCGTGATCATGTAAGACAGACTGCTGCAGCTGCACAAATAGGATAAGTGAAATCACCGGAGCAAATCTACACAGGTGGAGCTGGGGAAGGTGGAGGGTTTCAGAGGAACTTTGAAAGTGCGCTGAAAACTGCAGATGCAACAGGAACCAATCAGCTTGTGCCCTGTAGTTAACTATATAACTGGGGCGGCAGTGGCTCAGTGGTTCATGGTGGTTCAATCCCCGGTCCCACCTGACCAAGTGTTGAGGTGTCCATGAGCAAGACACCTAACCCCAGCTGCTCCCGACGAGCTGGATGGCGCCTTGCATGGCTGACACCGCTGTCGGTGTATGAATGGGTGAATGTGAGGCAATATGTAAAGCGCTTTGGTGGCCACTGGGTCTGTGAAAGCGCTATATAAATGCAGTCCATTTACCATATAACTGTCAGCAGGTTGAGTTAAGGATCCATCAGCCTGGGCCATCTAGAGTTTTATGACAGAACTTGGTACATATCTTTATTTTTAGCTGTTTCAGCTTCTTTCGAAGCTTGTTTTGGCTAATTTTAAAACATTTCATCCAAGTCATCTTGAGGCCACTTTGTAGGTTTGAGAACCGCTACACTACAGCATAAGACCAGCACCCTTACGGTGTTGTGTGTTGTGGTCCGGAGTGTATCGTGTGTGGTTGTAGTGATCCGTAATGGCCACCCTTCTCTCGCTGACGCTCTGTCAGAGTAAAGCGCTCTTGCGTGCCACACGCTGACCTTTAGGTAATGAGTCATTGTGCTGTGTGTACTCTGTAATCTAGTGCTTCCAGCATCTCCACTACTGTCTGTGTGCTGTGCGATCTGCACTTAGCTTCTGCTGGACGCCGCTCCATCTGTTTATCTGGAAAGAGTGAGTCAAACATTAAACCACTCAGGGACAGATTTTTATCTGAACAATGGATATTCACAAATATCAATGAATATGTGTTGTAAAGAGCACTTGTGAATGTTGAGCGATGGTTAAAGTAGAGCAGAATAAAGTACAATCGAATGGAAAAAATTATACAGAAGAGTGTGTGTGTATTATTGGAAGGATGTTAATGGAGTTAAACTGATTTTAAAATATACATTTATGGAGCTGAATCGAATGGAATTTGTTTGGGTGGCACATTTGGCTGTTTTGTGATTATAAGAGTGTTGGAATAGAACTGATTTAAACCATGATTTAAAATGAATTATTTAAATATACAGAATCAAGTGGAATTGCACTAAAACTGGGCTAAAATAAGCTAAATTAAGTTTAATTCAATTTTTCGAGTGGCACGTTTGGCTATGTTGATTTAATGGAATGGAATGGAATTCATTTAAAACAGCTGATTTTAATTGAAAGTTCAATTGATCTGAATAGACTTGCATTGCATTTGTTTGGGTTGCACATTTGGTTGTTTTTCTAGATTATAAGAGTTTTCTTGCTTGCTTCAAGCGCTCACTTGCAAACACAGACATCTACGCTGCACATTTATTTTCAAGAGGGAATCACTCTACATGGACGCACACAAACGCAAAAACACCCGCAGACACATCCACAAACAAGAGTCGGCTCACTTTGAATTGCTTTTGGTGGCTTTTACAATGCACACACACTATAAGACTGACAGCAGTGTGTGGGACATCAGATATGATTCTGAAAGGCACAGCAGGTGCATACAAACAGCGGGAATCTGATGAGAAATTAGACGCTTCAGTCCTCTGAGGGACTACATCTAAAAGGGTGATTGAGTTCATTAAATCACATGGCATGATGACATTTGTGTGTGTGTGTATGTGTGAGAAAGCGAGTGTGTGTTTATGCGAAAATTCATTCATGCGTGTGCGAGAAAGAGTGTGTGTTTGTGTCCAGATGCAGTCATGCATTTGTGTGTGGGCATCCATGCATGTGTGTCAGAAAGGCTTGTGTGTGTGTGCGTGGAAGAGTGTGTCTATATGCATAGTTTTGTGTGTGTGTGTTTGTTGATGCAGCAATGTTCTACTTAGGAACAAAATGGTGGACCTGGTGTAGATTTAAAGATAGGTATTAGTACGCAACAAAAACAAACTTTTTGGGATGTTTGGATAGATGCTGAAATGTACAATATGGACAGATAATTGATTATTTTTATGATCATTTTACGTTTTTTGGCTTATTTTGTAATTTTGTAAAGTCATTGTTACATGAAAACAAATATTTGTCACCTTTTGAAGTGAATTTAATTGGAATGATATTAATAGGACTTAAACTGATTTGAAAATATACATTCATTTGAATCGAATCGAACTGAACTGAATGGAATTAGTTTGGGTGGCACATTTGGCTGTGTTTGTGATGGAATAGAACTAAAACTTGATTAATGAATTAGTTATACATAATGAAATTAAATTGAACTAAAACTTTACAATCACAGCATATTGATAAAATGTCTTTTGTGTCACACACCAAAATATATAAAGTAATGGTTAAACAGAAATATTATTCATTTTTAAAGTTCTCACAGTGTATTCTTCTTCAACATTATGTAATTCTTTGAAACGAGTTTGCACCAGAAGTCACACTGAACAGAATTAAATGTTCTCATTTCTAATTAAGTCAACTGCTTTCAATAAATGTGATTAAAACAGCATGTATCTTACAGTAAATGCAACAGAATCAACTGATTAATTCCATGAATTCAGTATTAGATTAAATAAGGGTTTGTAAACATTTGTATGTCTGTAAAGTTGCTGTTACGTGAATAATTTAATAATTAGAGCTGTCAATACATCAATATTGTATACAATGTCTTTACATAAGTAAGTAATTGTCCATGTGGTAGAATCACTCTTCACGTATACATACAAAGGAGATCATGTTTAATAATCAAACTCTACTGTATGTTTTGTCTACTGTAAGATTCAACTTTGTCTTCGATATTGCTCATAAAACTGACCAAAATAATTGATTCATTTTGGTTTTAGAGGAAACTCTAGAGGAGACGCATGTGAGATTTCTAGGGACTTTAGATGTAGACTCCATCCGCTCTTCATCTCATTGCTGTCTAGGAGAATCAATTGAGATATTAAAGAGATCTAATCTGTGATTTTCATTGCTGTTTGTTCAGTATGATGGAGTGAGATGCTGATTCAGTCCCTGTGCTTCTCTAATATGTTCTTCTCTTCGGGGACAAACTGTGACTGTCATTACTTTAATCAGCCCCGGAACAATCAATGATTCTGCTTGGCTCTGATTGGCCAGTGTAACGCCTCATCATTAGGGACAGGAGATGCCCTTCACTTATTGGTTAACATGAAGCCCATGGCAGGAATGGGAATGGTTCCATACATGTTAGAAGTGTCAGTCCTCCTTGTTTGTGGACTGGGCCATGATTGGGACAGTTTTGTAGTGTGGTGCCAATGTTATCGAAGGCCTTAAACTCCCCTCTGTACCATATGCCCATTTAAAGGACAATCTAAGTAGTAAACCTGCACATTCACTTGTGTTCCTGTTTTCATCTAAGGGATATAAGAGAGGCAGAATTTAATAAGTCCTTACTTGACACTCTCACTGATTACTCTTTTCTATATATATATGTATATATATATGTATATATATATATATATATATATATATATATATATATATATATATATGTACTGTGTATATACACTGTATATATATATATATATATATATATATACACACACAGTATATACTGTGTTATTTTACTATTATTTATATAATAAATATTATAATATTTATTGAATTAGGTTTTGTGTTGTGTTATGTTATGTGCTTTTGCCATTCTTAATGTTTTTTTTATTTATAGTTCTGTTTAGCTTTATTTTATTTTTATTTCAATTTTAGTTTTAGTAATTTTAGTACTTAGCCTAAACTTATTTTATTCCCAACACTACATTTGTAATTTTCAAGATTTTTAAGTTTGCTTTTCATCTAATATTTATATTTTATTTCTGCTTTATCAACTGTGCAAACTCAATATTCTTTTCCCTTACCCTCAACCTCATCACAGAAAACGTTCTGGATTTTTATACATTTAGCTAGTTTTGTAGTAAACTATGTCAGGGTTAGGCCTTAAAAACCCATCTTCACAGCAACACGAGTTAAATGATGATCTGATAGGTTAACCTGTGCATTCACTCAGTGTGAATAACAGCAATGACTCAGCTGTTGTTGTTGTGATGTGATCGTGAATATTATAGCATCAATTATTCAAATCTGCCAATAATGAGTTAGTGTAATTACTGCACGGGTTATAAAAGTGTCAAAGCTCAATATTAATTAGCACTTGCGTAATGCAGGCGACTGAGACGATCACAGATGCTCAGGCTGAAATGTGTGATGCACACACTTATGAAGGTGATTTTATTGCTCTGTACCTCGTCCTCGCAGGAGGTTGTTGAAAACTTAAAACCTTGCATTCGTATACCATAGTGCCTGGTTGAAATGCAATTCGTAAATGTTCGGTTTTGAAAATCCCGATGACTCCTGAATGCTTCAATGTGGTTGTGGATCTGAATTTACATGCGTTCCTCCCATTAGCGCAGCCTATGTCGTAGCGAGAAAGACCACACGCAGTATGACTAAGCTCATCAACAGCAAGAACTGGAACGAAAACCCAACCGTGTAAAAGATCAACCCACTGCCACAGATAGCGATAAAAACGCTTTTAAATTCTCATGGTATCAAAGCTCTGCAAGGCTCTGCATTGACAGTAAATAAACCACCTACGTGCATCAGCTCTAATCTCCTCACATCCCACTCAAGAGCTCTCGCTAAAGCAAGCGTTCGTCTTCAGAAAGAGGAGGTGGAACGCCGCTGAGGTGAACAGGGAATCACGCAGATTGAATACTATGTGTTTGTCGCTTGCTGAATCAATATTACCACGTACAGTTAAAAATCTCTACGCTGTAAACACAGAGTTTGTGTTTCTCACATCAGGGCTTGCGTAGTCTCGCGCAACCAGACCTTTGACTGGGCAAAAGCTCTGGTCCACATTGCAGCTTATTTTGCACCAAAAAATACCGACTTGGCCTGACATGTAAAGAGATCAATTCGTTTGGTTTTGTTTTTACGTACTAGTCATTCAGAAGATTAGTCAGCTAGCCGGCGGGTCAGCGTTTACCTTATGCAAATGACTCACGGCGTGTCTTTGCTGTTTTTGGCTGCATTGACAGTGAGTGTGTGGGGGGAGAGAGAGATGCATCATGCAGGTGAGAAACCAAAGCTTCTGGCGTGTGTTGTCACGAACGCTGTAAAAACAGTGATGTCTCGCTCGCTTAAACTTTTTGAAAGATGTCTCTTACACGGTTTCCACAAAAATACGAAGCAGCACAGCTGTTTTCAACATTGATAATAATCAGAAATGTCTCTTGAGCACATCAGCATATTAGAATGATTTCTGAAGGATCATGTGACACTGAAGACTGGAGTAATGAAGATGAAAATTCAGCTTATCGCAGGGTATCACTTATTCACATATTAAAAATATATAGAAAACCGTTATTTTATATCAATTATAATACAATTTCAATAAAATTTGTTTTTTTTTACTGTAATTTTGATTATATAAATGCAGCATTGGTCAGAAGGAGAGACTTTTTTCAAAATCTTTAAAAAATATGAATTAATCCTACTCTTTTGAACTGGGTGTTATGGATTTGCACATTTTTTTTGTCTTTAACACTTTAAAGTAACTCAGATGTGTGCAGCTCTAGCATTCTTACAGAGTACGTTGAAATATAAAGTGCTCTAGGTTCGATTCATTTTACTTTTATGTGATTCCAAATCGATTTCCAGATATTATACAAAATTAATGTATGTACTAATGTATAAACATACTCCAGCAGAGTATGTTTCCTGCTGGAACAGTATGTGGAAAGGTGAATTTTTCCTGTTTTCACCATTAATACAAAAAGTCATGTGACCCACTAGTCAACACAGACCCAACTAGTGGCAGAACTAGTTGACGTGTTGCTTTTTAAAATATATGTATATTTTTTAATATATAACATAAATCATTTTATAGAGTGTCTGTATGGTTTTGGGGTCTGTCAGATTTTTTAAAATGTTTTCAAAAGAAATCTCTTCTGCTCACTAAGACTAAAAATACAATCTTTTCTATTGTATTATATTTAAAAATGTAATTCATTCCTGTGATCAAAGCTGAATTTTCAGCATCGTTACTCCAGTCTTCAGTGTCACATGATTCTTCAGAAATCAGTCTAATATGATGATTTGATGCTAAATAAACTTTTCTTATTATTATTATCAATGTTGAAAACAATTGAGTTGCTTAATATTTTTTGTGGAAACCATTAGTTTTTAAAAAAAATAGAAATCTTTTGATCAATTCAATGCATCCGTGCAGAATAAAAGTCTTCAACATTTACATTTGACTGAGCTTTCGAAAAGCATGCTCTTTAAAATTAAATTATCGACAGCTCCACAATATATTCCATCATTAAAATGCAGCTGTATTGAATCTATTTTTGTCTTCAGATATCAGTCAGATGCTGCCAATTCTATCCAAGTGCACTTTCACCTTTTAACCTATATTGAGCCCAGAAACAATTTTTCTCCAATATTTCACCACAGCTGAGTGATAATATGAAATGTACACACCGTATTTCCAATAAGTGCTTGTGTGTGCGCATATGAGGTCAAAAGAGCAAGTACCCAGTGAAAAAGAAAAGAAAGCTCTCCCTGGTGCCGCTTGCAAATCGAATCGATCAGGCTCGACTTCTATAAATAGAATCCATAACCGTACGCTCGAGTGGGCAGGCGGCCTTCAGGGAAACTGGGAGATCAATCCTTACAAGTCCAAAAGATCAGTAAAAGCCAGTTAAGTTTGTACAAGTGCTCTGCAGGAGTTGAGCCGCGTGGCCGTTTTGTATTGCGGTAATGAATGCATGTGTTTGTGGGCGTTGAGCACTGTGGCGTGGGCTGTCCAGTGGGTGTTCAGAAGGTTTTCAAGAGGCTATATGTCAATGGGATGCATTCTCATTAAATCTGCTGCTATTTCTGCAGTGACACAAATTAAGAACAATTCTCTTTTTTTAGTTGAATAGTTGCATTAGGTATTTTATATATTGTGTATCTTCTATATTTTAAAAACATCCATCCATCCATCCATCCTTCCGCCCTCATGATTGCGAGTGTGATATTACTTAGTTAATATTGAGTAACTTCACTTTTAGACAAAACATTGTAGTACTTAAAAAATAAACAGAATCACAACCGTTTGTTTTCTCTGAGAAAACACACACTGTAGTGGCATTCCTGACTGAATCTGTGGTTTTCACTGAATTGGTTAAGTGAATGATTCAATGACTCACAAGGTACTTATTTTAAGCTTAAAATACTTAAGTAATTACTTCACGACCGCTAAAAAATTATGTTATGAGTGTGTGTAGTGTGAACGTAATGGGCGTACTACATTCGCCATGTTGTCTTTATCATGTGACCTACCAGCGTCAGTTACGCCGCTTCACTGTCATTCACAAATCCTCTCCCGTGGCCTCATGGGATAGTAAAGTGTCCATCGTATGCAGAATCTCAGCAGAAGTAGGTCATCCAGGTAGTTTTCCCGACACTTTTATGAGTACTGTGAATTTCGGACATACTTTTGTCACATACTGTTTTTCACCTATTGAAGTATGTGATTTTGGATGCAGCCAGCCCACTTGTTTTGTTTTGTTTTGAATGGTACATAATTAATTAACTCATATATTTTTTCTTATAAATGCAGTATGAATCTATTAAATGAATTGTTAATTCGTAAGACTGCAGCATTATATATATATATTAGAGAAAAACAATTCTATATATTTATATTTCCACTCTATATTAGAAGTCCCTGCAGCCGACAGAGAAAAACACAAGTCTGTTGTTACATGGTGCACTCCAAAAACATGTGAATATTAAATCTACTGTAATAGAACTGTTTTTTTATACAGTATCTTGATTTCTGCAATGTTTGAATGGGAATTAATGGAAAAATATGTTCGTTTTTTTGCCTGCAGATCAGCTAACTGCTGAAGCTTACCAGCCAAACAGTAAACACCCGTAAACAGCAGAAAACAGCCAGAAGCTGCTCACACTTTTTTTTTTAGCCAATCAGAAAGTGTTCTTTTCCTGTCAATATTTTTGCAATGTTCTGGTGGGTGTGGTTTTTATAAAAGGGCTTTTGATTAAAGGAACCGGGTTAAGTCTAGTGTAAATTAGCAAAATTTGTGAAATTGCTTACAGTACCTTTAAGCAAGCCTGTTAAAAACCACTTTAAACCACTTTATGTTTGAGCTAGTATCACTTCAACACGTATGCAACTGTAACTAAAGCTCTTTGAATGATATCTTCTCAGTGCGAATGAAAGAAGGAAGATGCTTGTCTTGGCATAGTCAGGTGGGATGTAATACATTTTTACTGTAGTCTTGTCACTTATTTTCTTGCTCATCAGCAAAGACTGTATTAGAAAGGCTCGATGTGAGTCAGCGAATTTAGTCTTTTTACTTCCTGATAAAGTCTAATCAAGCTAAAAGCTTTACTGGCTCAACTATCCTTTCTTCTTCTTTTTCTTTTCTAAACCTGTAACGCCTACCTTCCTGTCTCGCCCCCCTAAGAAGCGGGCCAAGGGGCAAGAGAGGAAACCTGGCACTAATTGGACACCCCTGTAATCGCTGAGCCCAGAATAAGATGACAGAGACCTGGTCTGCATGACCTATAGTGTTTTGGCTAAGATGGTGCGTGAGTCAGCTCACATTTTCTGCCCGAGTGCATTTGCAGGCGAAGCCAACATTTGAGAAACTTTCAGTTCTTGGAAAGTGACCGATTGGCTTCTTGGAATTTGGTGAAGATGATAGAAGTTGGCCAGTTAGCAGAGTAGAATTAGATTTAAGCATGAAATCACACCATGTTGCTACTTTCTGCTTGCCAATATGCGATACATTTTCTTTTCTTTTTTCCGGTGCTTTTGAAAGCAGTTTCTTAAGTCAACTTTACTACTTTGTAATTTAGCTAATGCTTTTTTACCCAAATTGGCATATACAGCACAGTTATCCTAGGGGAAATCCGTCTAGAACAACTTGGGAAAAGTGCCTTGCCCAAAATTGAAGTTTCTTTAATGGTTTTTGTAGCACCTTAGGAACAAACCACTGTTTGCTGCTAGTTGCTACTATTGTTAAATCACTGTTGCTATAGTTTATGATTCTTTGTAGATGATAGTGTTACACTGTAAAAAAGAATTATATGATCAATATGTTTTTACATTGCTTTAACTCATCAAAATAAGTTCAGTAATTTTCAACAGTTTTATCTTATACACGATTCAACTCATTTTTAAGTCATTTTAATGTAATTTAAGTTGAAATGACTTAAACATGCAAGTTGATTGTACTTAAAATTTAAGGCATTTTTCACAGTGTATGATCAATTTGGACTCTGGAATCATTAAAGCACCAGTGTGTAAATGGTTTTCTACTTAACTATAATATTCAATAAGCTCAAGTTACTGCGAAAAAATCTCTATTTCTCTTATTTATTAAGTCTTAACTCATCTTTGATCACCAAAATGATTTTTTTTTCCTTGAAAAGAAATTTCTTCATGCCTTAAAATAGCTTGAATGTAACGCTACACCCTTGCCTCATTTAGTATACATGGTTCCATGATTATGCAAATTAACCCCGCCTCCTCTCACTCACACCAGCTCAGAGATCCACTTGTTGATGTGATTGGTTACAAGGTAGTTTGTGACGTCAGAAACACCAGCGATTTCAAACCACGTCTTTTTTTCACTGCCGTTTTAAGGAGAAAATACTCAGCAATGGTGTTGACTTATGAATTTGCGCATGGTTTGTCTTAAAGCATAGACATCTACACAACATTAAATGCTTGATTTTCACCACAGGGGGACTTTAATATTTTAAGTGATGTTGCTTTGCACTTTTTAAGGGAAATTTGAACTTGTTTTAGGGATTTCATTTTAGATATGTTTGTACCTGGGAAAACAAGTAAAAAATCGACTAACTAAAAACCCATGCAGTGCAATGGTGGCAGCGGGTTCACAGTCACACCTGCAGCATTTGGTTACCAGCCCAGATTTTTAAGCATCAGTATTCTCAGCAGGCTCAGTTTTGTTGTTTGTTGTCATCTTTGATCTGATCACTTCTCTCTCCGGTCTCCAGGTTATGGTCACGCGGCTCCGGGCACGGATGCGGGAAAGGCGTTCTGCATGTTTTATGCTGTGCTGGGGATTCCGCTCACGCTGGTGATGTTCCAAAGCCTCGGCGAGAGGATGAACACCTTCGTCAAGTACCTGCTGAAGCGCATCAAAAAGTGCTGCGGGATGCGCATCACGGACGTCTCCATGGAGAACATGGTGACCATGGGGTTTTTCTCCTGCATGGGAACGCTCTGCATCGGCGCGGCAGCTTTCTCCCACTACGAGGACTGGAGTTTCTTTCAGTCCTATTACTATTGTTTCATAACACTCACCACCATCGGGTTTGGGGATTTTGTGGCCCTCCAGAAGAACAAAGCCTTGCAGAGAAAACCCGTCTACGTGGCGTTCAGCTTCATGTACATCCTAGTGGGGTTGACGGTAATCGGGGCTTTTCTCAACCTGGTGGTACTACGTTTCCTGACCATGAACAGCGAGGACGAGCGACGGGACGCCGAGGAGAGAGCTTCCCTGGCGGGGAACCGCAGTAGCATGATCATCCACATCCAGGAGGACACGCTCCAGAGGAGTCGACGGAGACGAGAGCAGCAGCAGCACCGCTTCAGGCCAGAGGTCACCGATCTCCAGTCTGTTTGCTCCTGCATGCACTACCATTCGCATGAGTTCGGGAGCTCTGTCGGTCTCGGGTTGGGAATGGGAGGAGGAGGAGGAGGAGGCGGCGGTGGCGCGTTTCAGCACCAGAACTCGTTCGGCTCTCAGTTGAGCCCCCATCAGTACCATCACTACCACTCGACGGTGTCCTACCGCATAGAGGAGATCTCGCCGAGCACGTTGAAAAACAGCTTCCTTCCCTCCCCCATCAGCTCCGTCTCACCCGGGCTCCACAGCTTCACAGAAAACCTCCGGCTCATGAGACGACGCAAGTCCATCTGAGGAGCGGCGGCGCCCGGTAACTCATCGCCGAACACACATTTCCAATGCTGCTGCTCTACCAAACCTCATTCCTGCACTTTTTTCGACATTCCCTGGCCCTTGCGAGATGACGAGGGATCACGCGAGCAGGGCGCTTGAAAGTTTGATGGATATATAAGAACTTCTTAAAAAAGCATGAAGCATGGATATCTATTTTTTCAGAAAACTTCACCTGGGCCTTCTTTGCCCTTTTGAGCAGCACCTGAGCGGGTTCGGATAAAATAATACCACCCTGATATCTTATCAGACGATTTGTGTTTTGAATAATACAAAGGGAGAGATATATATAATTTTTTAAGGAACATGTGAAAATGTGTTTTATCAAACGGTGAGCAGCCTCCGGTTCTTTCTTAAGATACAAGTGCCACACCAACGAAGAGGAAATAACGATAAAACTGATTTGAAAAGGACTACACAGTATCAGGTATTGTTTTCTATAAGCAATTCTATTTAAGAAGAATAAGACATTGATTCACATCATGCCAAAATATTGTTGCCAACCATAGCATGTTGTATTAGTTGTTTGATGTGCGTCATTTTTTCCGTTAACTTTTTGTTTAGTTGTTTTTTTCTTTTCGTTTTTGTTCGTTTAATTTCAATCAAAAGTTTTCTGTAAATTATACATGTGTGTAGAGACTTTCCAAGTGCGTTATATTTAGAGGTGACAGACGAGAGACAGCAAAAGTCGGTCCTGAGAGGAGAATAATTGCATGTACTTTGTTCAACCTGGTATGCGTATACGGTTACGAGGCGAAGCGATAGCTACTTTAGCCCTGGATTCAATTTAAAAAGCAAATAACCCTTTTAAAGTATTGTTTGAAATGAAAGTTGAACAACTGACTCCAAAACATCCACTAAACCTGGGCCTCACAATGGGAACGTTACGGCATCGCAAATGATTGTTTTTCATCGGGATTTATATAAAAAACAGCACGTTGACTCGACTATTATTCCATTGTGAACAATCAATGTATAATGTATTCTTACCCTAGCAATGATTGCTTTTCTCTCAACCATTTATTTGAATGAGACTTATTTAAATGCATCAATAAAGACAGTTATTTATGTATTTTACACTTTGATTATGTCTTGAGAAGGATGCCCTGCAAATCAGATGGTACCTCATAGGCCTAAAATTGCTCTGACGTTGATTGAAAAACATAGTGCACCTCTTTTAGGTGAACGGTCAGAATGTAATCAACAGTTCTCATTCTCTGCTTGTGCTAGGGATTGTTTTTGTTCACTAGCCGAATTGCATCTCTGATATAACAGCAATCATGTCACTTTCCAATTTTAAACTAAATCTTTTACTGGGTCTAACTGTTTCCTGAATATAATATATAACTATCTGCGTCACAGTTAGGATCATCCAATAAACCAGAGTTGGAGTCAAGATAAAACCCTACAAGACCCAGACCATGACTTGACCCCTCAAGGCCCAGACCAATACCTCTTCAAGTATGAGTTTGTCCAGTTTAATGAACTGAAATGGAGAAGATGCTGGATTTATCACAGCATTCACTTTGTACAGTTATTTACACTTTGTACAAATGTTGCTTATTTTCTGTAATCATACCTCGTTGAATTTGGCTGAGTATCACCTTTTAGAAGGAGGCCCTAAACCAAGACCAAAACCGGACTTAGAGTAATGCAACTCAGGCCATGTTTATGTGGTTTTGATGGGTCTCAAGATCAAGACTCCAACTCACAATAACTAGACAATAATATTAGACAATAACTAACATCACAAACACTAGCAAGTAAGAATTTGTGAAATTGACATGTGAAGGCCAAGTATGGTAACCCATACTCGGAATTTGTCCTCTGCATTTCAACCATCCAAGTTAGTGAACACACATTAGGAGTAGTGAGTAGTCAACACACACACACACACACACACACGCACACACACACTGCAAACCGTGGACACACACACACACACCCGGAGCAGTGGGCAGGCACTCACTCAGGCGCCCGGGGAGCGATTGGGGGTTAGGTGCCTTGTTCAAGGGCATCTCAGTCATTTCCTGCTGGTATTAAAGTCCCTGTAAAGGCAATTCTAAAAAAAAATTCTAAACCCATTATAAATGTTGAAATGTATTGCTAAAACATATTACAAAGACTGTGAACTGTGAAGTACTGAATTGTGGAGTTAGACCGTTAAGCAGTTTTTCACCATCGCTATTTTCCGGATTTTTTGGGCGGGGCTAAAACAGGGCTCGATGACGCACTGGAGCCCATGAGCTCGTGGACACGCCCCTACTTGATGACACACTGAGGCGGCGGGCCCCTCCCCTAACAATAGAGCACATTCGCATCAGTTTGCCAATGCCGCTCAATCGCGAGTTACTGTCAGTACTATTAGTTACTACAGGCTACAGTATGCTAGCTAGCTATGCCTTCGTCACGGAAATGCGTAGGCACCTGGATGCGATCATGTACAAAACAGATCGGTGTCTTTATTTAAATTTCCTAAAAACGATCACATCAAGAAGAGGATTAATTTTGTGAAGAGCCAACCTTGATGGAGAGCTGAGGATCACCGCCAACACCCGCCTATGTAGTGATCATTTTACACGGAATAGATTTATAAACTTTCGTCAGAGACAACTGGGATTCACTAATAATCCGCTGTTACTGGTGAATAGGGCCGAACCGACTATCTCCCGCCTCGGCCTTCATCTCCCCGTCCCGAAAGCAGTATCAGCTAATATCACCGTCGGCAGCTTTCCCGCAAGTGGGCGTGGTTTCAGCGCAGCCAGCGGACACGCCCCCAGCGTTTGAGAGCAGAGAATAAGGCTCATTTTTGCAATATTTTGATCAGATTCAAATTTGGCTGGGTGGCTAATAACACAATTTTCTGTGGTGTGACAACCTCAGAACACATACTTAATTTTGACTTTACAGGGACTTTACCGCAACCTTCGGGTTACCAGTCTCACTCTCTAGCCATTAGGCCACAACTGGGTATAGAATGGGTATATGAGTTTGTTTGGATTAACGGTTCCATTACTTGTCTTTTTTTTGTGTGCATTGCCTTGATTTCAATTTCATTTCACCGCCTCATTTTCAATTGAGAGTTTGTCTCTAATTTTACCTCTGTGAAGCAAATAGTCAGGATGGTTAGTTTTTATCTAAAATCCAGGATTTTTGGGCAGGCGACTGGTAATAGATTAGGTGAAATTTGACACAAAAAGCATGAATTGGTTATTTTAAAAAAATGAGCCAAAGGCTTTAGGTGGTACGTGTCTTTCGGCTTGGAACCCTGTTGATGTTTTCTTGGAAAAATAAATCTTGAATAATTGTCTTGATGTGGATCACTGAGGTATGGAAAGAAAGCCCAAAGTGCCCGCCAAAGTAATTCGGTTTCAGACAAGACTAATTAATGAGAGAAATTCCAGAGGGACTCCGTTGCTCCCATGCACTCTTTTAGTCAATTTCCGAGTCTGCCAGCGGGAAGCGTTTCCAGGCTCAAACAGCGCACCCTTCTAATACCAATCAACTTGACGTCTGACATTCTGGATTTCACAGCATATGTTGCAGCACTCATGTAAATTTATGTAAATCGCTACCATTTTATAATATTGTACAGTGCATATATTGTAAGTAGTTATATCCTTGACAAATTAAAAAGGCATATTTTAAACTCAGATGCATTCCCATTTTTACAGCATTCAGCATACTGTATTATGTGCCTTGAAGGGGTATCTTTAAAATGTGGAGTTTGTATTTCATTAAGGCACATACTCAAATTCATATTCAGATATAGAAGCAAACAAATTAAAACACTTTGACAAAAAAAAAAAAAGCTCCCCATGTATCCATATGGGAAAAATACATGTTACATCAAATAAAACCAAAGCAACTAATCCTCATCATAAATGCCGCCGCCGCCACACAAACATATTTTAACGTGAACACTGTCTGAAATACGTTGTCCGTTTCACTAGCACAACAACAACAACAAAAAGCATTATTTTCCACTTTTTATGGTTGTCACATTAACCTATGTTTGTACATGATGGTTTCTGGGGTCAGGACAGAATAATATGTATTTTACATTAATAAACTGTTCTTGCATACTATATATAATAGCCTGATGACAATTACTCAGACAGATAAGCTTGTATGTATGAAATGGATGAAATGTAATAACTTTACGACTGGCAACATATCTACTGCTATGGGTGGGCATTGACATAAATAAAATGTGTATCAAAACAGTTCTGTTTACTTAAATAAATAAATAATAAACCGCAAATATCATCTTGATATTATTATAGGGGCGACAGGAGTTAATATGATGATATAGCCATGGTCTCCTCTATATATCATTTAATTGACTATATGGATTTTTTTTTTCTGTCAGCAGAGAAACAAACAATTGTTGTGACCATCTCTTTTTCATTTGTTTACTCTCAACTACTATATATTTATCTTAATGCTAGAGGAATATTGCATTGTTAAATCAGTCTGTCCACCCACAGCAGTGTGATTCACGCTGCCGAATAAATATGATTATTCGCAATAATCATCATGTTGCTCTATATTAATTTCTACAGTTATCTCTTTCGGCACTAGCATCTATTATTGAGGGATCTTTAAAGATCCCACTACATCAAATAATCTGTGTGACCCTCTCTGACTAAAGAAGGGAATCCGTCATGATACGGATTCAAAGTCCGGACTGTCAGAACAACATGTTTTGCCTTTATTGGGAAAACTTGCAATGGGCATTTCAATTTATTTGTTTGTCTTATTTGTTGTGTGTGCATGACATATTGTGGCCGGCTGACCTCTTGACCACATGACTGGGGTGAATTAAAAATTTGAATAAAAAAAATACCAACTTCCTTCTCTTACCGAGTGCTCTCTGATTGGCAGTTTCTGTATCACATGGCAATCTGCATAAACACACATTCTTTGGTTTTATTAGTGACAAAAACTTTTTATTGGGTTTGTGTCACTTTTTTAGTTTTTAAAATATCGTTTTTATGTCTATATAGTTTTTTATTTCAACGCTGTAAAAAAAGTTGCTGCCTTAAATTTTTAAGTACAATCAACTTGGATGTTTAAGTAATTTGAACTTAAATTACATTTAACTGACTTCAATTCTTTAATTTAGTTAAATCTTGTATAAAGAGTTAAAGAAATGTTCAAACATATGTTGTCATAACTTATTAATCGTTTTTAACGGTGACATTTTTATGCGAGTTATTTTAGTACAAGTTACAAACAAAAATGAGATGTCAGTTGGCTGAATCTAAAAAAAAAAAACATATATTTATTTTTACTTTAAAGTAACGATTTCTTTTATGTTTTTTTAGTTAATAATAACCATATAGATGCACTTACCACTTCATACTTCATACAGCACCGACTAACACAATCAGCATTCACATCTCTGCACATGACTTTTTGACAGCTACTGTTTGCAAATAACCATGTTGCCAAAGTCTTTTTCTGTTTCCAGTTTCCTGTGTTCCCATATGTGCTGTCAATAAGCGTGCAGAGCGTGCTTTCTCTCTGGGCCCAAAATTAGTCTGTTTTCTCAGTGCATGATGGGAGGTGAAAGGTGCTGTATCACACCACACAATCCTTCCCACCTTATCTCTCACATCAGGCTCTCTTCAGCAGCTGTCGAAAGGCATAGGTGTCATTTGCGTGCCACAAAGAAAATCAGAAAATTCCTCAAGATGCCATTTAAACTTTAACTACAGGCAATAGATCAAATGCTGTGACGTTTATTGCTGCTTACTGTATAGTCATTCTGCTGTAGTTACTGTATGTACCATGCTTTGCAATGTAAACCGAAGATCTAGTAACTGATCAAAACATTACATCTATCATCACATTGTATATTCATCATCACAAGTCTAAAAAAACTAACTTTTCATAATATCAAGCAATGACTTTAGAAGAGACTGAATTTAATTGCTAATGTATTGCATTTTATGATGCGCAACCCTTACTCTGCGTCTAAAATACTGTGTGAGTAGGTAAGCTATTTGAATATGGGTAGTATGAATGAGATTCGGAAGTGCCATGCCATCTTGTTACTGTCATGTGACCTTCCAGCGTCAGTTGCGTTGTTTCACTGCCATTCATAAACCCTCTCCCGTTGGCCTCATGGGATAGTAAAGTGTCCATATGCACACTTCACAATCTCGGCAGAAGTATTCGGTCATCCCGGGTACTTTTCTCCTATCGTTTTTGGAATATTATGTATTCTGACATGCTACTCTTTTGGCGTACTGTTGGGAAGTATTTGATTTCGGACGCAGCGTTAGTTTATATAAAAATAGGTTATGCGTCTTTCTTTAAACAAACAACGTCATCA
Source organism: Tiaroga cobitis (assembly GCA_030578255.1). Classification (NCBI taxonomy): domain Eukaryota; kingdom Metazoa; phylum Chordata; class Actinopteri; order Cypriniformes; family Leuciscidae; genus Tiaroga; species Tiaroga cobitis. Next base: position 39,839,287 of record CM060609.1, on the reverse strand, counting down.
TGAATAAGTTTCAAATGTATAATGTTTGGTACATGTTAGGTAAGGTGGTTAGCTGGTCCTGTTGGTTTGTTCTGCAGGTTTTAAGATGGGAGACTAGCTAAACCCGGCTGAAACACGAGCTAACCCACCTTAAACCAACTAAACTAAACAAAACCTAGGCTAGTTTAAGTCAGTTTATAGTATTGAGCATATGAATGTTTCACACTTCAATTGTTAACACATCGTGATTTAGTTAATAATTCACACAATCTTTGAGGTTTACATCACAAAAGCTCCAAGGATCTGTGGTTTAAAAATGCTAACGCTGTGCTAACAGTAAATGCTGAAACACTTTCAGTTTATAAGTGCAAAACATTTCAACCCAAGGTCTAACGCTGCATAAGATTCAAAATGGGATGTGGGAGAGTCCTACCCGTATCTCTGACTTCCGACCATAAAGACGCTCAGCAGATGATATACAAAGAAACAAATTGCAATGCTAACATTTGCTTGCAGGTGTTCGTTTGTCAACACAGAAGTCTCCTTGAAACCAAATTGCAGAGGATAAATGATGCAATGCAATGCTAACAAAGTTGTTCTCCAGGTGTACGATTATCAGCAGAGAAGGTAATTCACACACCTGTTTCTTATTACCACGTAAAACTTTGACATATTGATGCATTTTACTTGCTAAAATGTGAATGTTTATCATTAACAGTGTACATCACTCTGCTTCAACCTGCCTAAGGGGCTTTAATAATCTGTGGGAAAAAAACGTTTCCTTTGCACAGAATCTACTGTACTTCAGACACTTGAAGTCGCTTTGCATTTAAGATTCTTTTCCTCGTTGCAAGACGGATAAAGTTCTAGTAGTAATGCATTAAAGATAGTTAGTGTGGATCTACTGTAGTGTGATGTAAGTGAGAGCAAACCTGACTACACAGTGGAGCTAACAGAGGCAACATCACCTTCTCAATGTGTGAAATCTAAATGAATCCTAGTGAAGGAGCTAGACTTTAAGAGAGAGAAAGAAGGGGCTGAATGTGCCTGTGAATTTCACTGCGAACCTATTTGTGGAAACCACACTCACGTCTTGAGTGGAAGAATATGAAGCTGTCATTTTCTGCCAATAAAAAGTGTGTGCCTGTGTTTTAGTGAGTGAGAAATGCACTATGTTAGTTCGAGACTAGGCGGTAAGTAGGAGCTAATACAGTTGTGTCCAAGCTCCAAGTTTTTGTTAGCACATCTATATTTCCAACGCTATCTCACGACCAATTCGTACAAATTCGAAACGAGTGATTAAATTGTGACTGATTCTTCGTACGACCTTACTCGTACGATTTGTCTAAACCCCAGTGACGGTTAGGTTTAGGGGCGGGGTCAGGGGTAGGTCAATCGTACGAATTCATACGAATTGGGCAACTCGTAAAATATGTACGACTTAGCAAAAATCGTACGAGTGAGGTCGTATGAATTCGTACGAATTAGCCACCTACTAAAATTCGTACGAATTGCCGTGAGATCGGGTTGATATTTCATTATTTATTTGTCAGTGCAGTAAAATGTTTAGAAAATGAACAGATCTGATAAGAAAATCTGATTCAATGAGCCACATGCTCAGTTGAGTCCCCAAGTTACAGTTAGCCAGTGTTTATGCTGACAATTTGCATTATTATTTTGTGGAAGAATTGTTAAATGGCAATAAGCCTGTTTTCATACAAATTAAGGCAACACTTTAGTTTAGGGACTAATTGTCACTATTAGTACTTTTGAAGCACCCAGACAGCAACATTGTGTCGGCCCAGGCCCGGCCCACGTCTGGTACATGTGGATTACACACGGTCCAGATGTGGGCCGGATCTGAGCCGACACTATGTTGTCTGGAAACATATTAATGCCATATTATTCTACATCCCTATCCTACCTAAACTGAACAACTACGTTTTTGACTAGCAGTAATTATGAGTTTACTGAAGCAAAAGTCATAGTTAATAGATAGAATCTAAAATGTGACCCAAATTATGTTATTGAAAATTGGTGGGTTTTTTTTTATTTTTTTTTTACAGAATTTGCTTTTGATGCCATTTTTTAAAAGAAAAATGCATGAGGCTGTTTACTCCATTAGTCACTGTAAAACCACTCAATGCTTATTGCTTTACCGAGCACAAGTTTTATATTCTGGAACAGTTTTGTAAACTGACATTGCCCTGTATCATTAAAATAAACTGTGTACATTTATAGGATGAGCAAGTAATGTATTGCATGTAAACATTTCACTGCACTGCATTTCATTGGATATTTGACTTCACTGCACCGAAACATCCTAAGATTGCTTGAACAGCATTCGTAACCCATTTTACAGTAGTGTCTAACAAGATCAAAATTGTAGGGCAATACTTGATTGTATTATCAGGAATTGATTGTATGATGTAAATTGTTTTATACCAGAAAATACTGTAGCTGTAACACACTTTTGAGGAGGCTTTCTGACCATGTCCTGGATGCTGAAGGTCAAGTTCACCCAACGTATCCAAATGGCAACGCTTGTTTTTCAGATCTTTTGTGATTTGCTATTTCTTCCATAGCCTTTATTAAATTAACATTAAATAATTGTGTTCACTCTTTTTAAGATATTGTTCACTCTTTGTAAGGTGCATTACAACTGTAGCCTAAAACAATGACTAAATAGCTATGTTTAATTGGTTAAGATTATTTTTCACCAGTCACGTGGGTTTGGTATGGAAGCTTGTTTCCACCGTGGAATAAAAAATAAAAAGTTATTTGCGACTTATCTCAAAATTAGGACTTTTTTTTATTGCAATTGCAAGTTTACATCTTGCCATTCTGACTTTATAACATGCAATTCTGAGAAAAATAGTGAGAATTGCGAGATAAAAAGTTGCAATTGGGAGTTTTAAAGTCAGTACTGTAAGATATAAACTCGCAATTCGGACTTTTCTTCCCTTGCAATGGCCACTTTATATCACACAATTCTGAGAAAAAAAGTTAGAATAGCGAGATGTAAACTTGCAATTGTGAGGGAAAAAAGTCAGAATTATTAGATAAAAAGTCACAATTACCTTTTATTCTGTGGCAGAAACAAGGTTCCATAGTTTGGTGGCGTCTGCCGAAAAGTCAAGTTAGCATTTTTTTCTTCTTCTTTGGAAAAAAACATAAAATCATTCACAATAAGACCAGGAAAATACAGAGCCCCTAAAAGGACATGGTGATGGAAAAATATAAGATGGGAGGGTAAAAAAGATTTCAATGCTTTTGCCTTCTCTTGAAAAAGTTTTGCGTTCCCGAGAAACTTTGCGTTTGCTTGCAAAGAACTTGTAGGCCTGAAACGAGACTTCAAGAGATTTCCACGACGCATGCGCGAGAATTGAGATCTCCTTCAACTACTTCAGTTCAGTTCTTGCGTGCGCGTCGTGGAAATCTCTTGAAGTCTCGTTTCAGGCCTACAAGGAAGAAAAGGAATAGTCGAATAAAGTCGTTATTTTTGTTTGTTTTTTCGCACAAAAAGTAGTCTCGTCGCTTGATAAACTTATAGTTGAGCCACTGTTGCGACATGGAATATTTAAACATTTTCTTTAATGACTTTCTGGGCCGTCAAGTGTCATTCCCTTAGGGAGCCTATGGAGGAGTGATCAACCTCTCAGATTTAATCATAAATATCTTCATTTGTGTTCCGAAGACGAACGAAGGTCTTACGGGGTTGGTACAGCATGGGGGTGAGTAATTAATGACTTAATTTTCATTTTTGGGTGAACTAACCCTTTAAAAAGTTTTGCGAGCGAATGCAAAGTTTCTCGGAGGAACGCTACACATTGTGAGAGAACGCAAAAGCTAAATTTTTCCATCCCATCTCATATTTTTTTCCACCACCATATCCCTTTAGGGGCTCGTGACCTAAATAGAGTAAATTTGACTTTGTTGACTTATCTTCTTGGTCCAGACTGAGAGCATAACAGAATCCATTGCACAGTATGTTTTCCCACAGAGCTGATTTCTGATGCTAATCACAGCGCTGTCATCAGTAACAGAGTACATTAGCTAATACTCCAGCAAATTAATATTCTTTTCACTCTTTTTCCCGGTTCTCCGTAAGGTTGCGGTTCAGCAGCCTCTATGACATCAGCGTGCTCAGTGTTTGGTGGGTCTACAGCTGGATGCCGGCCTTTATTGAGTAGGTGGAAGCGAATGTTCCTCGGCCCTATTCATCTCCTGTGGCTCCTGGCTAATTAAGCTGTCAGGCTGCTGTTTGAGGCCGGGGGAGAGCGACAGCATAAGAGCAGTGGTGGAGGAAAGCTGGATCTCTGGCGCTGGATCCAGCCTGTAATTTAAAACGCAGTTCAAAAGAGCTTCAGCACCCAGTCAAGCCACCCGAGGAGGGGAGCTAACCTCTCTCTTTATAAATCACTGATATGAAAGGCCTGTCTAATATGCAGGTGCTGAGAGAGAGAGAGAGAGAGAGAGAGAGAGAGAGAGATAGAGAGATAGAGAGATAGAGAGATATTACATAAGCTTATGTACACATGTATGTGTTCCATAATGCATACGGTGAGATACAGTGAAATGCTGGAAATGAAAAAATAACTTGAAAACTTTTATGATTTAAAAAATATTATTATTAAGTAAATAAGTATTGGTAATTTTTATTTTAATCAGTAATTTTATTCACATACACAGATATAATTTATATAAAATTATATAAAATGATTATATAATTATATATATATAATTTATATAAAATTATTTATCTGTATTATATATATATAACCCCCAAATCCAGAAAAGTTGGGACATTTTGTAAAATGTAATAAAATTAAGAATCTGTGTATTGTTAATTCTCTGTAACCTTTATTTAACTGACAAAAGCACAAAGAAAAAATGTCCAATGTTTTCACTGGCCAAATTAATTGTATTTTGTAAAAATAAACAGATTTTGATTTTGATGGCTGCAACACACTCCAAAAAAGTTGGGACAGAGGCAAAATAAGAGTGAAAAGACTCATTGAATATCCAATTGACCTGTTTTGTAACAGTTCACAATTAGCAGTTGAACTGGTAATGGTGAGGGTATCGTGATTACGTATAAAATCCAACAAAGACTCGGCCCTTGCAAGCAAAGTTGTTCATGGCTAACTACTTTGTGCCAAATGTCATGAGAGAATTGCCAAACAATTCAAAAATCACATTTCTCAATGCAAGTCTGCAAAGTATTTAGGTCTTTCACCATCTACCATACATAATATTGAAAAGATTCAGGGAATCCAGAGAAATCTCAGTCCGTGTAGGGCCAGGCAGGAGACCTCTGGTGAATGTGTGTGACCTTTGACCCCTGAGATGGCATTGCATGAGAAACCATCATGCTGCTGTGTTAAATGTAGCCACATGTGCTCTGGAGTACTTTGGAAAACCGTTGTCACTTAACCATAGGCGTAATTCTATGGGGGGACAGGGGGACACGTCCCCCCCAATATTCAAAGAAGGACGATTTGTCCCCCCCAATATTTGATCATACTGTATGATTATGCGGGCAATGTCGATGTGATTGCAAATACGTCTTTCTTTCCAGCTCCGCAAATATAAAATCCCGGCCGGGCCATTTCCCAAATCCATTAACAAAAGCTATTTCTCCTGAAATCCATGTCATGTTTTCCCAATACCTTTAGTAGCTCGTGCACCGTCAGTGAGTAGGAAAAACCAAACAGAAGAAGAGTTAGGAGCGCGAAATCTGACAGACATTTGGCACATATCTATGAATGGTAAATATCCTGTATTTGGCTGACATAATCCCTTAGATAATGACCAGGTGAATTTCACTAGAATTTCGAATTGTAGAATTTGTGAATTTCGATTGCAATACTATACAGCTTGTATGAATGGGAGGGACTATTGACAAGCTATCCGACAGCAAGCTAACGTTACTGTATACACGCCGCTACTGCATTCAAAACACAGATATAGCTCTACATAAAATATGCGCCCCCATTGGACCGTCACCAAAGGGCCGCTCTCGATAGGCTGCTGCAGTTGCCGCAGGACAGCCAATAGGCACGCAAGCCACCTTTGCCTATGTCTGTATGCTGCCGCAACGCGTTTTACATAAATTCAAAATTAAGGATAATTTTTTGGCTTCATGCAATATCTCGTGGAAAAGAGGTTTTCCCCTATAAAAAAAATAAAGAGCATTTTCCCTGATTAGTACATAACTGTTTTACTATCATTGCTCAAGACTTGATATTAGAATATTGTTATCCTGTAACAGTAATTTAATCAAAATGTTTATTGCCACTATATGTTTAAAGAAGAATATAAGAGAGAGATCACTGGCCGCTTTGTTGTCAATTCAGGCTTGTAATTAATGCCGATGCTGTAATCATTACAGGGTGATACGTTGGTTTGACGATCAGATGTAATAAAATTCCTTGTTGTGTTATACAATTACAAACATTTATTTTATTTTGATTAAAAAAATGTGTGCATGCGCCAACACAAAAAGTCCCACAGCTGTCCCCCCCAATGTGTGATTGACAATTTCGCCCTTGCACTTAACACAGTCTGACGCTGCATCAAGATATGCCACGTGGATCTCTGTTATGCAAGGAGAAATCTATGCATCTTAAAAAGACAGTGGAAATGTGTGCTTTGTTCAGATGAATCCACGTTTCAGCTTGTTTTTGGGAAAAACTAACTTTGAGTTCTCAGTCCCAAAGATGAAAAGGACCATCCAGATTTGGTGCAAAAGCAAACATCTGTCGTGGTACGAGGGTGCATCAGTGCAAACGGCATGGGTGACCTGCATATGTGTGAAGGCACCATTGACGTGGAGGCGCGTGTATTGGGATTGTATCAGACGAGATTGGGCAAAAATTCCACTTGGAAAACTTCAACAATTAGTATCCTCAATTCCCAAACATTTAAATAGTGTAATTAAAAGGAAAGGTACGGAAGCGTATTGCATTCACTTGAGGAAAAAAAAATCGACTCTGTTTTTCTGAATTAACGAGTTAATTATCTCAGAATTACGAGAAACATTTTTTCTTGAAAAACATTTTTTTACTGAGATATTGAGATAAGTAATTAATTCAGAAAAACAGAGCAAAAACTTTTTTCCCATGAAAAATGATCTCGTAATTCTGAGATAATTAACTCATTAATTCAGAAAAACAGAGTCGATTTTTTTTTCCTCAAGTGAATGCAATACGCTTCCGTGGAAAGGTGATGTAACACAGTGGTAAACATTCCTCTGTCCCAACTTTTTTGGAGTGTGTTGCAGCCATTAAAAATTCAAATTTGCAGTATTTACAAAACACACTTAATTTGGTCAGTGAAAACTTTGAAAATCTTTTCTTTGTACTTTTGTCAGTTAAATAAAGGTTAACGATAATTAGCAAATCACAGATTCTTGGTTTTATTGCATAAGTTATAACACAAACACACACACACACACACACACACATGCAGTGTATATATATACACAGTATATATATACACTGTATATATACACTGTATATATATACACTATATATATACCCTTAGAAGTCGCCGAGCTCAAGTCAAAAGTCCGTCTCCACCCCACCCCCCGTTGGAGAAGTCGCTCAGTGAAAAGTCCGTCTCTATTAGAGTAATAATTTATCCAAAAATAAAACTGCTGTCATTATTTTCTCTCTCTCGTGTTTGTGGTGCTTCATGGGAAAGCACTGTGGAACGGTGGGTGTCTAAATTACCTCATTTAACAGGCGGTCAGTGACTTCTCCACGGGGGACTGCGACTAAATCGGAGCACTTTTGTTCATAGTGGGCCTGTTTGGAGAACTGCAGAGCCAACCGTCACAAACCCTGTGAGATTCTCGTCTTTGCTGTAATAACCTCTTTTTCTCTTTGCACTACAGGTGTTTGACATTTCAGCAGAAACAACTTTAGGCTGAGACACATACAATGAACTCCACCAGGCATCTGAGAAGAAAACCGTAGGAAACATGGCTGGAAACATCTTGAGAAAGCTGTGAGAACAACTTTTGTGAGCTTGAAGAAATTGTGTGCATATAATGTGTTGCACCTGGTGATGAAAGAGAATTGGACAATTGTCAAATTTTTGGCCATAAAATGACAGCTTAGAATTATACTAAACATTCCAATTGTTTCACTTGTCTTTTCAGATCAAGCTTATTTTTCACTTGGTGGATGATAAAACAAGTGAAAATCACTCAGAACAAACCACTCAGCAATATCCTGACAGCCACCCAGAACACCTTACTCCGTGTCTACGCCGGATGCAACGGTTGTCGCTCGTCACGTCGTGCCGCAACAGCTAAAGGCTGTCTACACTGGACGCGAAAAAGTGCCAGTTGCAAAACATTTGTCCTTCATGTCAGTACGTTATGAATAGAACAAGCATCAGTTTACTGTCTGAGATTTGTCGCTCACGTTGCGGCGCATCCAATGTAGGTCAGAATCACTGTTTCTAATAAGCTTTATTGTTTTTAGTCGCATCACGTGTAGACAAGGTGTTAGTTATACCCTGGCATTAACTCCTTAGCAACCACTTAGCAACACCCAGGCAGCCAAGCATCCTAACCACCACTTAGCAACACCCTGGCAGCCACCCAGAACACCTTAGTAATACCCTGGCATCAACCTAGAACACCCTGGCAACCACTTAGCAACACCCTGGCAGCAATGCAGAACACCCTAGTAACCACTTATCAACACCCAGACAGCCACTCAGAACACCTTAGTAATACCCTGGCATCAACCCAGAACACCATAGCAACAAATTAGCAACACCCAGGCAGACAGCACCCTAGACACCACTTAGCAACACCCTGGCAATCAGGTAGCCACCACTTAGCAACACCCAGAATAACTCAGCAATACCCTGGCATCAACCCAGAACACCCTAGCCACCACCTCTCAACACCCTGGCAGCCAGCCAGAACACCTTAGTAACACCCGAGCAGCCATCTAAAAACACCCTGGCAGATGCTTAGCAACACCCAGAACACCTTAGCCAGCACCGCCCTGTCAAACAAACAGAACACCTTAGTAACAACCTGGAAACCATCCAGCAGAACCTAGCAACCACTGAGCAATACTCATTTTAAATTTTTTTAAATAGGCTAAATATATGTATTCAGAGTTTATCATGTTCATCTCACCTGTGATGACTTTGAAGTGAATGTGTTATCAGTAGTTCAGCCCAACAATATTGTGTGAACCAGAGCAAAAATGAAAATGGAGAAAGGAAATGCACACAAAAGCACCATTATCAGCTCCATCTGAACAATCACATCGTGCGCGGATAAGGACAGATGGATATGGCTGCCTTGAAGGCGTGGGGTTTCAGGCAGATTGTTACAATTCTTCCCCAGATTTGAGAGCCTGTGCAGCACTGATGCTCGTTAAGCCCATTGCCCTTTTGAAACCAATTTCGGTGTCTCTGCACTCATGCCCGTGTGGATATGTGGTCAGCTTGCTTTTTCAGGCTGTCGCGCCCCATGCAGCGCTTAGCTCTGTCTGGATTATGACAGCACTTTCCCTGCTCTGGGTCACCAGGATCAGCTCGCACTCAACACCACAGCCATACATATAATCCCATCAGCCCCAGCATGGAAGAAGAGGATTTCAGGGTGACTATGAAGACTTTACAGAAGATTAGGCCACTGGATATCTCATTCCACATCACAAATGGAGAGTAAGATCGTGAAACTGGGGATCATTTGCTTGCTGTACATTTCCACATGTGTCGATTTAGATTTGATCTGTTGTTTATACCCAGAGAATAAAGAAATGTTAGAATAATGCAGAATGATTTGCCAAAATATGCTGAATGCAAACAAAATTAAAACTGTATTTCACAATCCAATACTCTCAACTTGACCTTTGTTTCCAACTCCAAAAGCATTTACGATTTATATTTTGACTCGATATTTGTTCAAATTAAACAATGCTAATTAATCCAGTTGATTTAATAGTGTTGGCTCCACCTTGTCGATTCGAGTCTAAGCCCTTAACCAGTTGAGTTTGAGTTGAGTTGATGTTTAATGTCTTATTATCTATTATATAATTTTATGTTGTTACTTATTTTATTTCATGTTACAAGTGATGTGGATTCGACTAAAAAAATAATCGGTTACACCTTATAGCCTATTAAGGTGCCATTGTTATAGCGTAAGTAATTAACAACAGCTACTTTCGGATTAGGTTTGGTTGAGGGTTATTTGCATATAATTATCCATAATTTACTGTTATTACTATAATAAGTACATGTAACAAGGACACTGAAAAACAAAGTGTTACCGACATTTCGGAGTCTAAAATGTCAGAGTTCGCGTCAAGTCCACCTGAGTGAGTCTAAGTTCATTCATAATTGCAGTCTGAGTTTTTTTATATGAAAACTCTATGATTTCATATAAAACAATAACTGTTATTTTAAAGATACAGTAGCCTTTTTTTTTTTTTTACCAAATTGTTGGCATTGTACAGTCCAGTGTGCAGCATTCAGTCAGTATTAAGCTGGTGTTCCTTTCCACAGTCATGCACGTTAGAGGCTGCAGTCAGTAGCGCCATCTAGTGCCTGCTGACAATATAATCACATTCTCTACTGAACATTTGAAAACCCAAGACCATGTGGCTTTGACATCAGCAGAGATCACAACACACCTGCACACTGACCCCAATCCTCATAAGGATCTTACTGTCAACCACTGAGACAGGTGTCAGTCTAATGCAACCTCTCTCTCTCTCTCTCTCTCTCTCTCTCTCTCTGCAAAGTCACAGTCTCGTGCCTGATGATTCGGCAAAAACACACACAGGAAATTATGGCATCAGTTGTGAGTATATAAGCATTTTATTCTATTCTAATATAATCTATTATATTCTATTCCATTCATCTGTTTAGTTGTGACTGAATTGTTAGAGGAAATTATTGTTTTCATTTAAAAAAAAGACAGTGTCTTTTTAAATCAGCAATCAAACATTCTATGGAGTGTATCAATGCTACTGTAATGTAAAGAAATGGTCATAATAAAGAGAAAATATCAATATTCATGTTTAACTTGAGGGTAAATGTTTCTTACTTAATTTGATTAAATACTACAATGATATTTGTAAGACGCAGTTGCAAATAAAATATAAATATATTCCATATAGTTTAAACATGACTATTGTTTTTATCCTCTTTTTGTAAATTGAATAAAATTATATTTACAATACCAATATATATATATATATATATATATATATATATATATATATGTATAGTAAAGTATAAAATATATCATATATTTTAGCTTCTTTAAAGCATGAGGTTTATCCTGGAATATTTTTTTAAAGGAGTTTGCTGGACACTTTATTTCCTCCATTATGTGTTCCAACTCATTCATTAAAAAAGAATAAAGAAATTCCTATTTATGCGCAATTTCTGTGTCCACAAAGGAAATTTGAAGCATTTAGGTTTTTAACATCATGGGAAAAAAATCAGTCTGTCCAAACTTTCCACTGGCAGTGTGTATAAGATTTTTTCCTTGTCATAGAAAACTGCATGTAAATGTCACACTTTTGCATGTGTGTGTGCTGAAGATTCAGGAAAGTTTGACCTGCCAGGGGAAAAATGCGATGATCCATCTAAGTGGCTGTGGTATTCAGCTGGTGTCTAACAAGGGCCGTCTCTCACGCACACCTGCCCTCCATCTGTTACCGACACATGCTGAGGAGCCTGGTCACATGACGCTCTCCTCTTCTTCCTCCTCCTTCTCCTCTTCCTCCTCCACACAGGATCAGGGTAGAGCTCCTGTTCAGCCCTCAGAGCAAGAGAAACAGCCTGAGAATCTCCCCCTGAGACGCCCTCTGAAACTTGCCCCGTTAGAGCTCCCCCTAGAGGTGAGAGAGGCACAGTGGCAGAAGATCAGAAGTGCTCAGGAGGCCAAAGCGGAGGGATGTAATTCGTGGGGGGCGTATCCAAGAAAAGCAAAGGTTTGTTGGCAGGACGGCCCGGCCAAGTCACCAGAACGCTCGCTGCTGAGTACCATCACAGTGCCCCACAAACCACTGCTACCTGTCAATCAAGTCAAGCTTGGTTCTGATAGGCCAGCGGGGAAGGAGGCGGGGCGAGGGGAAGATAATCTGTCTGTTCGCTTGGCACATCCTCCTGAGAACAACTGCCAATCAGAGCATGGCAACAGCCAATCAGCTGCTCCAGCTAAAACCCAGGATGCAGATAAGAGGCGTCTAAGACTGCGAAGGACCCGACTGCTAGAGGAGGATCAGAGCAAATCCAGCTCCTCAACAGGTGATGAGAGCAAACAGGCCTCAGGCGGCCCGGGCAAGGGTCAGCGCGCCGCCGACAAGGCCATCAGAGATGCCAGCCATGTGCTGCAAAAGGCATCATGGAGGAACCTGCGGGAACCTGGGATTCGTGAGATGGAGGCAGTGGGTAAAGTTGGGAGAAGGATGGCTGTTAATGACATTCAGGAAGCCGCGCTCTGACTCTTTGACCCGAAGAGGAAGTTCAACACGTGGTGTTGGGGTTAGAGACTTGAACATGGCAAAGCAAAGCAGCCATGCCTAGAGGATTTTCCCTCTTGGGTTTAGATCTGAAAACTGCTCAGTAATGTAGAAAACAGCACAACATTCCTGATCCAAATATTTGTGTATAAGTATAAATGACAGATTATTTACAGTGAGTCAGTCAGTGATTATCGCAAAATAAACCCAGACAGGGTGATCAGGACTTGGACATGAACGTTATTACACTACTACTTACTCAGTAAATAATAATAATAAAAAAATATCTGTCATGGGACTCGTGGATGTGTGTGTGTCTGTTTTAGTGCTGTCAAATCGATTAATCACGATTAATCACATCTAACATAAATGTTTGTGAATATATAATGTGAGTGTATGTGTGTGTTTATATTTACTGTATATATGCTAGATGCGATTAATCGATTTGACAGCAGTAATATATGCATTTTAATTAGATACTGCCTAATTTGCATATTTGAACATAACATTGCAGAAAAGTTGTAATATAAAATTTTATGTCTTAATGTACTGTGATTACTTGGCCTGGGGAAGTATGGCAATGTTTAATAATTAGGGTATAATAATAAATACCCCAAAATTACCCTATCCACCTGTGGTGTCTTGCTTTCAAATGTTAATTTATGCAGTTTATCATTGTTACCTGCAGAATGCTACGACTGACCAATCAGAATCCAGTATTCCGGTGAGCCGTGTAATAAAATCCATTTCTGTTCTTTATATAAGACGATTATCGTTGCTAAAACTAGATAAAAATAGAATGTCCACATTGACAGTCTAACCAAAGAGTTTGTCAATACTGTTCACCGCCGCCAATGAAAATTTCAATGATCACTGTGTTTCTTTTCCTATTTACATAAATCAATAAAATGTTGCTGTGTCTAGCACAATCTGAGATTAATAAATAAATAAATAAATCTATCTTCTTTCAGGGGACAGTGCTAAATGACTAAAATGACTTTCAAAAAAATGTCATTTCAGCACTATATAGCTAGCACTAAAATGACACGTTGTAAAACCTGCAAAGGCAACAGAACACTAGCTCATGGTTATTATTGCGATGGATTATGGGATATGAGTACTCTTTATTGTTAATTAAACAATTTTTAACAAGTTTATCCTATTCAACGTTTCTGTTTACACTGAGTGTGATGAACATTGTTGTAGTAGTAGTTGAAGTAGTTTTTTTTAAAAGTCCCCCTGTGGTGAAAATCAAGTTTTTATTGTTATATGTCTTTGTGTTGTTTTTAATGCTTTAAGACAAACCATGTGCAAAATCATGAGTCAACACCATTGCTGAGTATTCTCATTAAAACTGCAGTGAACCAAAGACAGTCTCAAAATCGTGGTTTGAAATCTGACGTCACAAACTACCTTGTTGTAATCAATCATGTCTTGGTCCCAGCGGGCTTTAGCATATCATTAACAGCGAACCAACAGGGGGGTCCAGGATATCCAGGTAGCCTTATATTTTCTGTTGATATGAAAAATCGGGTAGATTTAGCAATATAGCGTGTGTTCTGAGTTGTTCAAAGCGTTTCTGATGATTGTTAGAAGGCAGATGCCTGACTCTGAGATGACAAACGGAAACATGGTTTTTGCTAGACATTATTAGCGAGACATTATTAGCTGTTGATAACATAGACAAGCAAAAGGTTAATTATGTTAATTACCGATGTTGTAATCACCGTTGTGCAGCGTTTAGCCGAGTGAATCTCTGAGCTGGCGTGAGTGGAGGCGGGGCTAATTAGCATATTCATAGTTCCGCGACTCCGCGTATACTAAATGCAGAGCCGTTGAAAAACAGAAGGCTTGTTCGACTTCATGCAGCTCTGCGCAGACCGATCGGTGGCTGACTTGAAGCAGTGCACACCGGTTAGAAATTTTGTCCGACTTGATGCAGCGCTGACTCCACGTGACTGTGACGTATCCCATAAAGTACCGCGAGAGCGATTCGAGAGTAGCCGGAGGATTCAGCCAGCGCAGTTTCTCAAGAGCGGCTGCACAAGCTCTGATGACGACACAGCTGTTCCACGATTCGCCGGATTCACCGCATGACAACGATCACGTGCGTGTCGTGTTTATTCTCACACCTTTAGTTCCACTAAAGTGCACAAATCAGTTTTTATAACAGTAAACAGTCTTTTCATGTAGTCGTGATGTTATATTGAGTCATGTTTATCAAAATAAAACTGAATAAAAAACGTTGACTCCACTTCATTGATATGCTTATTTTGAACTTTATTCTAGTTCAAACAGATGCTGTATGAAGCAGTAAAGTGTTGAATGAAATTGTGTCTGAAATATCTGTGTATTTGGCAAATATTGCATTTATTTCATTTCAGCTGTGGTAAAGTATGCAAACACCACGTGAGAGGTCACTACGGGAACCAGAAAGTGTCCGACTTCACTTCTCCGTTTGCAGCTCCTCCCCGCCTGCACGCGGCTACTCTCGCCGATCGCTTAAATCCAGCCGCAGCCGATGTCGAACCCACCTAGAGTTGCGACCAGGGTTGCCATTGGGCGGTTTTGCAATCTATTTTGCGGGCAAAAATGGGTTTGGGCGGGTGGATAAAAATTGGGCTGGTTTCGGATCAGTTCGGTGGGTTTTTGTAGCCGAAACACCGGCACTTCAGATCGGCGACCATCTGTTCAGAAGGACAGGTAGTAACCATAGACAGTAAAAGAAATGGACAGAGCACTTTTTTGCAGATTTTTGAGCACTTCCGTTCCTGACGCGCAGACTCAGACCGACTCAAACTAAGCTTGATGACGTGAGCAACCTGTCTGACAGACGTTAATCTTCTAGTAGCTGTGCGTGAAAATTGCCAACGTTAATCTTGCAGAGACGGGGAACTTGAGCAAAGAGTTCTTTGGCGTGAGTGAGCAGGAGTAAGTATTCCGTTGCTTTTATGGACTCATTATCTATGGGCTTCTCCCTTGACGGGACGTCCCCCCGATTGCCTGCGAGCTTCTCCTCCTGTCTGTACGGTAATTTCTGTACAGCGCGACAGAGAGTCGAGTGGTTATGACGCAATCGTTAGCCTATTTTTACCAAAACTGTTTCTACGGGGCCATAATGTAACATAGAAGGTAATGGAGCCCTTTATACATTGTCGTGTTTCTTTAGAAAGAAATAATGGACAAATGGAGTCTTTAAACGCCTCAGATGTAAAGTTATTCGCTGTCAAAGTGACGCCAAAATGAATGGGAGTCAATGGAAATGCTAACGCAAGTGAAGTTCTGCTACAAGATGGCGGCACCCGGCCGACTTCAACTTCCGGTCGATGGATTACCCCCTTGGTAGTAACCTCACTCACTCACCACTACAGCTCTGGCTGACGTGCGCGTAGAGTGCCGAAGTGATGACGTCACTTTGTAGGACACTTTGTAACCTGCTTGTGGTTTTTTAAACTTTGTTGTGTCTGCTTGTGTTTTTTAAAAACTTTATATAGGCTTCAAAATGTATACATTTTGGATTAACTTGTAAAGATTATCTTGATAGACAAAACGTGTAAGGGTCACAACTCTTTGTTAAACACAGATCTTATTTTTTGCGATTTTCCAAAAGTCTATGGGGAAAATGCATAGCTTTTCGATCGAGGGAACCCATGCGCCGCTAGCTTCCGAGTTGTCCTACAAAGTGACGTCATCACTTCGGCACTCTATAGACACTCCCTCCCACTACCTTCGGTGTACTTTTGCGTTCATTCCTTATTCCTTTTTTAACTAAAAACATGCTTTCTTCTTTATTCGTTTTTAGACTGGTGAAACAATATTCACATACAGACTTATTTTCCTTTTATGCTTAGATATTTAATTGAAAATCAAATTTCGTTTTACGAAATTTTATTTCTCAATTTTATTTGCGTTGACTTGGAACATTTAGATGATTGCCTACTGAGCCCGGGAAGTCACCTGTGAAAAAACGAAATAAAAAAAAAAAACGTTTTTGCAATTCGTCTCCTCAGTTTATATGCTGTAAAATGTAGCTACTCGCGGATTTGTCTGTGCCGGCTGATTCAACCAGGCCAGCTGTGCGGCCGGCTGCACGGATAGCCTACCATTGTGTTTAAACTTTATTTTTCAAAATTGATAATTTCTTGACTTTTCTAAAAAAATACATTTACTTCACTTGTATCTTTAAAGTCAAAATTTTAAAAGGAAAAAGCTCAGGAGCCTATAATATAAGCAGACTAACCTAAAACAAAAACAATTCAAAAACTTTAAATGTTAGGTTATATAAAACATTAATACATTATTTTATGATAAACATATTGCTGTCTTAAGTGAACTCATTTAGAGTTATAAACGCAAATAATAATTGTCATTATTATTAGCCTACAGTTTGGCTAGAAGACGCTTCCAAAAAAGGAACAAAGCAATTTGTCAAATGTCAGTCATAATAGCCTACTGGTTAGACAATGATAATACAGGGGTAAGATTATTACAAATGAACACAGGTTTTGACGCATTTCCAAGCAAGGGTTTGTGCGGAGTGTGGAGCGCGCTTGCTGCACGGCACGGAGGCGCGGGCGCGAACACTTGCGTTTTTCTATCTACAGTGGAAACAACTTAAAATAGTACTCTATCATTTCTGGTCATAGAAAATAAAAAAATACATCATTCGCAACTACTTTTATTTGTGTAAACTCAATAACAAGAAAACGTTGTGCTTTTGTAAAATAAAATAAAATAAAACAATCAGTCGCGCTCTTTTATGGTCTCCGTGAACTAGATCGCGTCTCAAAAATGAACTGAAACAAAATATAGCTTATGTAGGCTAAAGCTTGAAATGTCCACTTTTAAACGAACAAATTCGCATCGAAAGCAAATCTGATTATGTAGCTAATCCATGTGAATTTCTTATCTGACTGGGCGCATCTGCTTTACAGCGGAGATGTTTCAGCCGATTTAGAAAATAGGCTACTAGTTTATTAATAAACAATTAAAATGCCTCGTTACATTTCAGAAACATTTATTATTATTAATAGCCTATAAATCATCTATAGCCTTAGAAGTTTGGCCTTAGAAAACCATTTTGTCCATTTTAGCCTAATTTGTGAATATTTTAAATGTTTAATAAAGGGGCAAAAAGTCATTAACAGAAATCGGAAAATACGTCAATATATTGGCTATATATATATTTTTGCGCAGCATTTGGTGTAACGTTAGGCCTACAGTTCAAATTAAAATTTTGGTGTTCAACTTTGCGTTTTAAAAATACAACAACCGTTAATTTTTTTTAATTTTACGGGTTAAAAAAGGAAAAACGAATGGACGCAAAAGTAGGCCTACACCGACCAATGGGTCATTTTAAAGCTTGTTTATAATTTCAGTGTGTTTAAACGAGAAAGAAAAAAAATTATAATAATTGGGCGGTTTTTTGTGCATTCTCGCGGTTTTTGATGAGGTTTTGGGCTGGAAAAACTTGCTGGCATCTGGCAACCCTGCGCCTGAGCCATCCTACCATCTTCCCTCTCAGCCGTCTCGCCACCATGGGACGCCTGAGCCATCCTACCATCTTCCCTCTCAGCCGTCTGACATATTAAAATAAAAACTGATACATGATATTTAAGTATGAAAAAACGAACTTATTAAAACATTTGTGATTTACCCTTTGACCTTGCCGCGCCATTTTAAACGATGTCGGACAATTCTCATCCTCATCTGAAATGAGAAGTGTTGTTTAAGCTGAATATGCTTTATTTTTAGCAATTCCATTAACTATCCTGCAAATAGCCAGTTGCCTAATTATATTTTCTGTATTGTAAGTTAGTGGTAAGTTCCGTGTAAACTGGCATTATATGATATGCCATAGGGATTAGTGAACGAGTGAGTGCGCACATTCGAGACAACTCGGTATTCCCGAGTCATATTAAAGATTTGTTCACAATGAACGAATCGTATATATTGAGCGTTACTATCGAACTTTAATTGTTGTATTAAAATGTATTCTTTACAGTATATTTCCTTCCTTGGGAGTAAATGCCAGTTATCTGTTTTTCTCCCAAACGAGTGAATGTTTTAGCATTATGTTTTGGTATACTTAACTGATAATAAGGAGCTCAGACTCTCTTCAGCCTTGATGGGAGCTGTTATTTGCTAGTGTCTGTTATTTGTGTGTGTGCGTATGACATTCTATGTAGGTTCTGGACGTTCGGACCAGACAACCCGGCGCCCTTCTCTAACCTGCGAGGCCACCACAGACCTAAATCTATTGAGTGGACGACAACTATCTTTACTAATGGCGATAGGCACCCCTATCTCCTCACAGGTGTTAAATTGTTTAGGCTCTTAATGTTTCTTAGCCAATGAGAATCATTCAACCTGTAAGCAATGACGTAGCTTAGACCTTGGAAATGGTATAACTGCTGTTATCTTTGTAACTGTAAGCGAGGCGGCCTACGAACTCCTGTGTGAGTCTTGAAGCTGACTTCTGCTGATGAAACTGCAAACTATCTTCAGTAAAACTTTTCTTACATTTTTTAAAATCCTGACTCCGGGTCTTCATTCTTCATATCTGGTTCTGGGTCTTTGACTGTATACCCCTTACATGATGATGTCAGGCTATTGTTGCAAGAAAATTTATACTGAAATAGTGAATCAGTTGTATTACATAGCCATTGTCTTTAGCCATAAATTGTGGTAAATATGATTTATATATGTTGTTACAATGCTATTCTTTGGCTTAGTGTGTGAATTTAATCAGCCCAGTGACAGCAGATGAAAATTATCTGTTTATATACCACCAGTGCTAAGTAATGTTTGTTGTCATTGACAAATAAATAAATACACAGTATTTATATATATTTTTTTATTATACATACATTCATATAAGACGTACTCATATATAAGACATGTACAATTTCAATATAAATATTAAATATTTGAAATTACACAAAGTTTAGCAAATATGCTACATAAATAGTCCATTTGGTCTAAGCTGCGTGGATCCGACTGTTGGTTGTTGACTTTGATTGCCATCCGCTGCTTTTTTTGTGGGGGTGACCTGTCCACTCCTGCACTGTCCTGTTGAAGGAACAGACATAATCATGTGACGCTGACCAGATTTAATGAGTGATTCTTAAAGAAAATCTAAAGAAAAATTGCTTCTACCATTTCGATATGAGGAGTCTGAAGTGAAAAGGATATGATATCTTAATTATTAAAGTATTTAGTTTCTAAATCTTAGTAAAATTGAGAGATAGGAGGGTCTAACCAATGCTCTTTTCCGGGTCGGCTGGGACCTGGGCTGAAGTCTGTTCCGAGTTCTCCGGTTCGGTTGTGAAATGGTTACCTGAGGGGCTGGATGGTTGTAGCGCCTCAGTTCCACACAAAGTTTTTGTGGAGGTGCCTGAGACAGACCTGTGTTGTCCTGTTGAGAGAACAGATATAATCGTGCAATGCTGGGCAGGTTTAATGGGTGCTTCTTAGACTAAATATAAATCTTTTTTTTTAAATCATTTTGAAATATAAAAGGATTTTAAATTGAGGACCTAGAAAACAAAGTAGCATAGTTAAAGGCAATGTTTACTTGTTTGAATAAATTTTATAATAGGTAAAAACAAGAGATATAAGGGACTTACAGAAGCTTCTGTGCTCCATAGATACACGCTCCTACTCCATTTGGACATGGGTGCTCCCTCAGGAGACCTGGGTGGTTGCTGTGGGGAACACGGTGGAGCAAGTGTTCTCTGTGGGGTCTTGGCAGGCACAGACACTCCCTTTTGGATATTCTTCTGCCTCTGCTGATGCCCCCACTGTTCCCTTAACTTCTCCCTCTGCTGCCTAGGGATCCTGAGGTTTGCGGAAGACACAAGCACTGGTGCATTTTGCGAATGCTGCCTCAGCAGCTCAGGGTTTTTAAGATCTCTCCTCATGGAGATCTTGTCAATAACAAGTGCTCCCTGTGCACGACACAGAGGCGCTATCTCAGGCTCAGGGATCTTTCGTTTTTGCCTGTTTGAGATGTTGTCAGGCATGGGTGCTCCATGTGAGGAGTATGTGAGCACCTTTGAGGCAGCCACTGGTGCCCTCTGTAGAGACTGGATGGGCATGGGTGTTTCAAAGGAGGCCTTTTTTAGATGTTTAGTTAAATGTTCAGGGATCCTGAGTTTTCCTCTTTGTTGGGACCCTATGGGGACAGGTGCTTCCTTTGGGGACCCAGCAGGCACAGATGCTATATGTGGCTTTTTCTGCCTCCACTTTCTCCTCTGGTCCATGGCCATTGTTGCATCAGAGAAACTTGAGCGCTGAGCTTTCTCCGGTGCATCACTGAAGACCAGAGATGAGGTGAGGTCCTCTTTTTCAGAACTGTGAGAGTTCTGCTGGTACCGGACAAGCCTATATTCTCCCTGAGTGGACCCGTTAGGCACAGGTGCTCCCTGTGTGGATCTGGCAGGCACAGGTGCTCCCTGTGTGGATCTGGCGGGCACAAGTGCTCCCTGTGTGGATCTGTCAGAAAAAGGTGCTCCCTGTGTGGATCTGGTAGAAAAAGGTGCTCTCTGTGTGGATCTGGCGGGCACAGGTGCTCCCTGTGTGGATCTGGTGGGCACAGGTGCTCTCTGTGTGGATCTGGCGGGCACAGGTGCTCCCTGTGTGGATCTGGTGGGCACAGGTGCTCTCTGTGTGGATCTGGCGGGCACAGGTGCTCCCTGTGTGGATCTGGCGGGCACAGGTGCTCTCTGTGTGGATCTGGCGGGCACAGGTGCTCCCTGTGTGGATCTGGCGGGCACAGGTGCTCCCTGTGTGGATCTGGTGGGCACAGGTGCTCTCTGTGTGGATCTGGCGGGCACAGGTGCTCTCTGTGTGGATCTGGCAGGCACAGGTGATCCCTGCGTGGATCTGGAAGAGAAGGATGATCCCTGCGTCATCTTCTGCCTCCACTGCGGTGTGGTCTTCCGTGTTGCATCTGAGAAGCCCGAGTGCTGGAAATGAGCCTTCTCAGATGCATCACTGAAGACCAGGGATGAGGGACATGATATTTCTCCCGCCTCCACTGTTTCCCCCCACTGGCCTGAGATGGGGTCCCTGTACTCATAATCCTCAGGTATGGGGTCTGAAACCTCCATTATCGCCCACCACTGTCCCGCAGCAAGGGCCGTAGTGAGCTCTTCTGAGTATTCAGTAGATGAGGACTGCTCTGCACTCTCAAAAATGGTGGGCATGGTTGACAAACTCATATTGATGTTGGATATGATGTAGAAAATTAACTAGAAGTGAACAATACTTTTTGCAATTTATATCTGTGAAACACTATGAAAGAAAGAAAAAGGGAAGAGATGATTTGAGTAAACATACAGTACAAGAACCTGAAAGCTTGTTGTCTTAAGCCCATCGTAAACTTATGTCGTTCGCATTCTGCAATTTTTTGTCATCTGAAGTTCAACGGACATCCGTGTGTAGCCCAATTTTTGTGTTCACACTAACGGTGAGTGCAGAACAACGCATACGCTAGGTGATTGTTAAGATAGAAGAATGTTGACACGACTCAGTACTGCTCGTTGACATCTGGTAGAGTATAAGTAAGAAATTGTGCAGTGTCACACTGGTCCACCAACTAATAGCTGTGCGGACACGACTGTGCGCGAGATGGAGTGGAACGCGGAAAATCAAGTAGGCCTTTAATGTTCTAAAAAATACAAATAAAAATGTATACAGTGTATTGGCAATCCATCAGAAGAGGCAAGGGAGGCTGAGAGCCTCCTTGAAATGTATTTAAAATGAACAATGAAGCTAAGTTCATTGTTATTTTGATCAATTTACCTACTAATGTGCATAACTCAGATGCACATAATGTAAATTTATATAGTCATTTTTTATTATGCCCGGTTGTCGAGGCAAATTTGATTGATTAAACGAATCAGCTTAAGGCCAATAAGCTTTCAGTATCATTTCAGTGTGTCATCAGATCTGCTACCGTTTTGTCATTGAAATATAAATTATCAACAATTATAAAGATTTGATCATTATTGATTCACATATCATGCTCTCATTTCCACACAAACCGTAGCCTATTTATCTAAATGTAGCTACAGCAAATCGAGACAATAACATTCCACAGTTTAAGCAGATTCTTCTGCAAATTATATAAAGATTAAAATTCAGGTCCCCAAACCCAGTGTAAAAAGCATACTCACACAATCGCCGACTCGCTACAAGAAGAATAAATCCGCTGCACTCTTTATACTCACCGAACGTTCTGAGGAATGCGGCGATCATTATGACGTAATCGACCGCGAGTTTGTGAGGGATGGGAGACCTAGGCTGTTTCGTTGTATTAAAAGTGAAAATGCAATACAAACAAAGACTGACTTTTTTAATTCACGATTGTTGATAAAAAAAACTAGCGCAACTTATTGTTTATTTTTAGCATTTGCAGCTGCCCAGATAGCAATATCTTACGGGCATTTTCTGGATTCTTCTGGCATTTGTTTGGTTTGTGTACGATGTTGGCAAATGGATGGCAACCCTATAGAGTTCCGGAATCGGTGGTGGCGCAGCTGGAGGTGGGGGAGGGAGGGGCATTATTTTATGGCTCCAGGGTTGCCAGATGCCAGCCACGTTTTCCAGCCCAAAACCTCGTCAAAACCCGCGAGAATGCACAAAAAACCGCCCAATTATTATTTTTTGGTTTGTTTCATCATAAACAAGCTTTAAAACGACCCATTGGTCGGTGTACTTTTGCGTCCATTCGTTTTTCCTTTTTTAACCCGTAAAAAATTAAAAATGGACGGTTGTTGTATTTTTTAAACGCAACGTTTAACACCAAAATTTGAATTTGAAATGGCCTATAACGTTAACGCTATAACACTGCGCTAAAATATATATAGCCTATATATATAGACGTATTTTCCGATTTCTGTTTATGACTTTTTGCCCCTTTATTAAACATTTAAAATATTCACAAATTAGGCTAATATGGACAAAATGGTTTTCTAAGACCAAACTTCTAAGGCTATAGATGATTACTAGGCTATTAATAAATGTTTCTGAAATGTAACTAGGCATTTTAATTGTTTATTAATAAACTAGTATTTTCTAAATCGACTGGAAACATATCCGCGGATGCGCCTTATAAGAAATTCATATGGATTATTATCAGACTGTATTTGCTTTCGATTCGAATTTGTTCGTTTAAAAGTGGACATTTCAAGCTTTAGCCTAGATAGGCTATATTTTGTTTCAGTTCATTTTTGAGACGCGATCCAGTTCACGGAGACCATAAAAGAGCGCGACTGATTGTTTTATTTTATTTTAACGTTTTCTTGTTATTGAGTTTACACAAATAAAAGTAGTTGCGAATGATGTATTTTTTATTTTCTATGACCAGAAATGATAGAGTACTATTTTAAGTTGTTTTCCACTGTAGATAGAAAAACGCAAGTGTTCGCGCCCGCGCCTCCGTGCCGTGCAGCAAGCGCGCTCCACACTCTGCACAAACCCTTGCTTGGAAATGCGTCAAAACCTGTGTTCATTTGTAATAATCTTAGCCCTGTATTATTATTGTCTAACCAGTAGGCTATTATGACTGACATTTGACAAATTGCTTTGTTCCTTTTTTGGATAAAAGCGTCTTCTATCCAAACTGTAGGCTAATAATAATGACAATTATTATTTGCGTTTATAACTATAAATGAGTTCACTTAAGACAGTAATATGTTTATCATAAAATAATGTATTAATGTTTTATTTTTATATAACCTAACATTTAAAGTTTTTTAATTGTTTTTGTTTTAGGCTAGTCTTTTATTGCTTATTATAGGCTACTGAGCTACTGAGCTTTTTCCTTCCAGGAACAAATCCGCGAGTAGCTACATTTTACAGCCTATACGGCTTATAAACTGAGGAGACGAATTACAAAAAAGTTTTTTTTTTTTTTTTTTTTGTTTGTTTTTTCACAGGTGACTTCCCGGGCTCAGTAGGCAATTATCTAAATGTTCGAATTATCTAATTATCTAAACGCAAATAAAATTGAGAAATAAAATTTCGTAAAACGGAAAAAAGTTTTATGTCACTTATTTGATTTTCAATTAAATATCTAAGCATTGCATAAAAGGAAAATAAGTCTGTATGTGAATATTGTTTCACCAGTCTAAAAACGAATGAAGAAGAAAGCATGTTTTTAGTTTAAAAAGCAATAAGGAATGGACGCAAAAGTACACCGAATGTAGTGGGAGGGACTATTGTGAGTTTAGAGGGCACGTCAGCCAGAGCTGTAGTGTGTATGTGAGTGAGTGAGTGAGTGAGGTTACTACCTGCTGAACAGAGGGTCGCCTAAAGAAGGATCTGAAGTGCCGGTGTTTCGGCTACAAAAACCCGCCGAACTGATCCGAAACCAGCCCAATTTGTATCCACCCGCCCAAACCCATTTTTCCCCGCAAAATAGATTGCAAAACCGCCCAATTGGGCGGGAAACCGCCCAATCTGGCAATCCTGTATGGCTCTCTTCTGGCAAATATGAAACATGCCAGATTCAACGTATTTTTCAGTTGCTGTTGTGATTGTGAAATTGCTTAAACAAGTTTTTCCTCTCCAGTTTTATCATATATATATAGCCTCTAATGGACAAGGTTGTCTTTGTTATAACTAAATTACACGAAGTTACAGAAATTTTATTTAATAATAAATGAATTTAACTGAAATCGTATTTAAAATGTATGTAGGGTCTAACCATAATTGACTTGACATAATAAAATAAAAACTGATACATGATATTTAAGTATGAAAAAACGAACTTATTAAAACATTTGTGATTTACCCTTTGACCTTGCCGCGCCATTTTAAACGATGTCGGACTATTCTCATCCTCATCTGAAATGAGAAGTGTTGTTTAAGCTGAATATGCTTTATTTTTGGCAATTCCATTAACTATCCTGCAAATAGCCAGTTGCCTAATTATATTTTCTGTATTGTAAGTTAGTGGTAAATTCCGTGTAAACTGGCATTATATGATATGCCATAGGGATTAGTGAACGAGTGAGTGCGCACATTCGAGACAACTCGGTATTCCCGAGTCATATTAAAGATTTGTTCACAATGAACGAATCGTTCATGACCGATCCATCACTACAAGGTGTGATTTTATTGGTTGTACAATCAAAGCTCGCTGCTGATTGGCTGCGAGATCGACTTCACGCGAGCAGAACTGATGAACTTGCGACACTCCCATAGACGCCATAGGAACTTTGGAATGCGGAAGCAGTGTTGCCAGACGTACGATAATTATAGTATTTGTACGATAATTTTGACCTCTGTACGATCAATAATGAAAAAAATTCCATAATGTACGATAATTTCATAATTTTGTGACACTTCAATCGGAGGTCATTGTGCTTCTATACTAGCTGTGGATCTACGTCATGATTGTGAGGTGAAAGTGAAGGTGAGAGAGCACGGCAGAGAGGGAGCGAGAGACCTTGCGTGTGTGCCTCATGAAAGCTACACCCCCCACCCCGTGTACGATAATTTTCTTCCAAATACGATCATTTTGAGCTTCTGGTAAGATACTTGGATGTTTTCGATCTGGCAACACTGTGCGGAAGTAACCGTGTCGTGGAGCAGCCAGTTCCAAACACTGATAGTTCCACCATTGAACCCCATTTCAGTGTTTCCGAAGTACGCTCGCTGGTAAATTAATGAAATTACTGTATTTTTTTTTTACTCTTACACACATTAGCCGGCCTCTCGTGATTCTAGTCAGTAGTTATATTTTATGTAGCCAGTTTTAGTTAATGTTTATTGGAAGATAATAGGTTAATTGCTATATTACGTGACCAACACTTCACTAACCCCTTCCTTCCAAAATTCAAAACACAACAAAATGGATTCAATTCAAAGGGCTTTATTGACATAAAAGTTAAATAAATCAAAACTTTTATTCATCAAGGATGAATTAAATTGAGCAAAAGTGACAGTAAAGACATTTATAATAATACAAAAGATCCTATTTCAAATAAACACTGTTCTTTTGAACTTTCTATTCATCAAAAAAACCTGAAATAATTGTACACAACTGTTTTCAACATCGATCGTAATAATGAATGTTTTTTGAGCATCAAATCCACATATTAGAATGATTTGTGAAGGATCATGTGACACTAGAAAATAGTTATTTTTAATTGTCATATTTAAAAAATACATTTTTTTTAATCAAATAAATTGCAATTTGCAGCCTTGGTGAGCAGAAGAGATGACTTATTTTAAAAACATTAAAAATCTTAGCCTACTGATCCAAAACTTTTGTGTGTGTGTGTGTGTGTGTGTAACTGGAGAGATGGTTACTGAGTGAAATAACTATAAATACGATCTAACATTAACGTTATAGGATTCATTTTAGTGGGCTATGGCTAATGTACCCCTACATCCTTTCAAACCAAACCATTCATCAGAACGCACACAAATACATGCGTACGATGTACTGTGTAGCTACAGTATGTAAATGTATAGCCTACTAAAATTAATCCCGTTAACAGTAAGCGTACCGTAACGTTAATGTTATGAATCATTCCACTCAGTATCCATATCTCCAGTTTAATTTCAAACTGACCACACTCTCCATCATATTTACAGAAATTTGCTGCAAATGGTAGTTGCTGTATTCTACATTATGGGAGCACCCCATTTCCCTCCTAAATAAACACAAAAACGTATTAATGCTGTGTTTCTGCTACTCCCCAGAAAAAAAATTATATTATCCAAGTCATTTAAGTGTCAACGTAATAATCAATGTACATTATGCGTCAATATTTACCGATTATGGCTGCAAATATAGCTGCTGCTGTCTGCCCCGCTTTAAAAACCATTGGCAACGCGGATTTGTTTGGAACTATGTAGAGCTACATGAACCACGTAACCGTGTGGCGGCGAGATCAAAGTGTGTCGCAACTCTCAAATTTAACGGCTCTGACTAAATGAAGCACAGGGGTAGCCTAAGTCCCTCCCCTCCGCTTCCGGCTCATGGGACCATATTTCGGAAAAAAATATGTATGGTAGCCTAGTCAATGCCGAGAGACAACTATCTATCTATCTGAACTGTGCCCTGAATTACACATATGATGTTTGTCAATTTAAAAGATAATTATGAAAGCCAAGAAAGTCGCAGTTTGTCATAAAACAGAAGAGTAGCCTAACATTTAGTTTTATGTGAAAATCGCTCAATGAACTACATCTCCCGGGAAGCGAAACAACGAGCAAGATCCGTTGCTCGTATGTGTGCAGTCTGGTACAAAACACTCAGGCATAACGGCGTAACGTTACGATTATAACGTAAAACTATAGAAAAAATGACAGACGTTAGCTTCAGTAAAGTTAGCTTTAGTAAAGTTAGCTTCAGTAAAGTTAGCTTCATTCATTGAGAGAAAATGTGCGCCTTTTGGGTTTGTAGTCTTTGTAATTACGTATTTTCACAGTCTTATACCTCAACAGTTTTACATCAAACTGCAACTTTCTTGACTTTAAAATGTATCTTTTAAATTGACAAACATCATATGTGTAATCCAGGGCATAATTCAAACGAGATCAAAATATTTGTTGTCTCTCGCCATTAATTACCATACAATATTTTTTCGAAATAAGGTCCCATGGTGCTCGACTGGAAGGGGAGGGACTTAGGCTCTCTATTTAAGTCATGAATATATATTTTTTCACAGGACAAAAACTTTAAATACTGTGTCATTTTAGTGATCAAATATTAGTTTTAAGGGATAGAATTATTGACGGTGACTTTAAATTAAAAGACGCAGAAGTCTGAGAGAGGATTAGGACTGAAATTGTTTTCAAGTCAGCATCAGAGCACCCCTACACTGAATCTAGTTCAAATTCATGGTTGTATAAACATGAGTAGCCTATCTGTTGTAGGCTACTGAACTGGCTGCCAATGGAGAACACCATTCAAGACCCCTGACCACTAGAGTTTGTAATTTTTTGTTATATGTTAAAGAAACGGGCAGCAAATACAAAAACCTTCTTCCCATAATCAAATCGTAAGCTCAAGCTGTAATTGTTTTTTTCCCATAATGAAATCTTCAAAACAGAAACAGATCTGAATGACCTTCATAACCCTACATGTCTCCTCACTTGAGTTCTTCAAAGAACCTATAAACTTAACTTCCTCGTCACTGTTGTAGATCTGCATCTGTGCCAAACCATCAGTTGTCTTCTGCTGGACTTTGCCCTGCGCTAAAGTTAGTGCGACCTCCAAGCGAGACCCCTTACAAAAAGGTAGAGGATGGAAATAGATCTTGTTTCTTTTCAACAAGATGAAGCACGAGCAGTTACTTCCTGCACGTTTTTACTGGTGGATGTTTATTGCTGTGTGGCTCGGTTGTTGATGTGTTTTACTGTCCATAACGATGGGATTTAGGGAGTTTGGAAAGTGCATGTTTGTAAGATTTCGTGAGTGCCCGATGCCTGTGAAAGTACTCTGTGGTAAGACGTCCAGATGAGACATGAAAAGTAAGACAGGAGGAGAAGGGAAAGAGAGAGAAAGCAGGGGTCTTCAGAGACACGCCGTGCACACAGGACATCTGGCATGTTCGGCCTCAAAGAACAAGATGATCTGACAGGAAAAACAGCAGGATGGTCGTTAACACTACAATCTTTTAAGGTAAAAAAAAGTAATTTTTAATTGGGTTTCCTCTGAGAGATTAACTCGACTAATACTTTTAAAAGTAGATAGATTAAAAATCTATCTGTCTGTCTGTCTGTCCGTCCATCCATCCATCCGTCCATCCGTCCATCCATCCATCCATCCTTAACTTGTAGGTCACACTACCCCATCAAAGTCTAAACAGGTCTTTTCACTCTGTTTAAAGGAATAGTTTTCTGTCATCATTTGCTCACCCTAAATTTGTTCCGAACCTGTATGAATTTCTTTCTTCTTATGAACACAGAAGAAGATATTTTGAAGAATGTGGGTAACCAAACAGTTGACGGGCCCCATTGACTTCCATAGTATGGGGGGAAAATACTATGGAAGTCAATGGGGAATTTTTCCTTTTCCTGTCATTCCAATTCAACTTCCTATGTGTTTGGCCAATTAATTTGACTATTTTCCTTAACTCAAAGGTGGCCAATTCTTCAATTCTGAATGCTGCACAATCCTGGAGCATTTATGTTAGAAAAGAGCCACTCAGTTAAATTTTCAACTTTTCAAATCTGTGTTTTAATGAAAATGCACATTCACTCATTTGACACTTCTTCATCGAGTGAACTCTCACTATAGACACAAACCTTGTGGGTAAAAATCCCCCATCAGTCCCATTGGCAACCTGTTGTAGGCTCAGCCAGGCCTGGAGAGAAGTGGAGAGAGAGAATGAACTTGTGTGAGAGAAAAGGAAAGAGATGACGAGAAAGAAAGTGACAAAAATATCCCGGAAAGTTGCTCTATAATTGGTGCAGTCTGTCAGAGCCCTATTTTATGTGCGTGAACAGGGCAGGGCAGCCATCTCGTCCCCACTGAAACCCAACACTTAGAGGAACAGTTCCTCGTCCCTCCCACCTCCCAGCAGAGGAGAGCAGACTCCACAACACTGCTCCTCACTGCAGGATTACTGTGTGTGTGTGTGTTATCACACCTGTGTATGACCTTACCTGGAGCTTTATTTCTAGGAGGATGCTGCTTTGATACTTCAGGTGTCTGTGAGGTGTGTTTTTGGAGGAGGTTGAAGAAGATCCTCTTGTTCCTACGGATTGACAGCACAGGTAAGAGCGAAGTTCATCGTTCATATCCCAAATATATCCCATCAGCAAACAGTGTTTGATTTGTGATATTTTGATCTAAGATGTTTAGTCATCATGTCTTGATAGCTCAGTCTGCTCTATAATACTTCTTTCTTTATTCTCTATTCTATTCTCTTTATTTCTCTATTCTCTATTCCACTTTTTTTTTTGGGTCGGGGGGGGGGGGTTCGGGGGCTCGGGGGCTTTAGGAGAAGTAAAGTAATGCTGTTTTTAACATTTCAGAAGAGGAAGAGTGAAGATTTCTGGTTTATTCATCTGCAGGTTGTTCCCAGGCTGGTCGTTTAGCAGAGTTTTGGAGTTTGGCCGCAGTCGAGCCCTAGAGTGTTAGTGGAGATAGACACACTAAAAGGTTTCAGAGACTCAAAATGAGAAATGTACTTGCAGACAATACAACAATTATGATAACTGATGTTTTTTTTGTTTTTTTTTTGACAATTCCAAACTGTCCAATAATGAAATAACAGAGGTAACTGGATCAAATCAGTCAGTTGCATTGGTAACCAAAATATTGTAGGTTATATAGAGTTGGTAAACCAAAAATGATATGTTATACTGTACATCCGTCTAATAATAAAAAGGTTGTAAGTTAGTCGATGAAAGAATGCAGGTCATGGCCAAAAGATTGTATTTATTGATCTGGTAAACCCCAAAATAGTATGTTTTACTGTGCGTATAATAACTAAAAGATTGTAAGTTGGTCGATGAAAGAATGCAGGTCATAGGATGCAGGTAACTAAATGATTGTATGTTGCATGGATGGTAACCAAAAGGTTTTAGGGCTGGTGAAAAGTTATAGGTCGTAGAGCTGGTAATGCAAAGGTTGTTGGTCATAGGACTGGTACTGTGAGTAAACAATTGTAGGTTGTCAAGCTAGTTAACAAAAGTTTGTAAGTCAACCAAAAGATTGTAGATTGGTGGTCTGGTAAAAAAAAAAAAAAAGAAGAAGATTTCTGTAAATGACGGCCGGTAAATGTAAGGTTGTAGCAGGTGATAGGGATTGAACGATTTTTTTTTTAATGATATCTATGTGATTAAAGTCAAGTCGACGTTGACTAGTCACTGATGACGTCACTAACCTCGAGCTGAGACTCGAACGCGGGTTACAGCTATGGCATATGACACAGCGCTGGCCACAAGGCTATTGCTCCAGTTCTCAGTTCTTTTGTCTTTGGGTCGTTATATTTCTCACAGATTTTTGCTCATTCTAAATCCAACATGACAACATGACAGGTGGCACAGTAAAGATTACATATGTGATTGCGTGTGAACCAATTATACCTGGCAGCGTCTCTCTACTAATAGTGAAGCTGTGGGTTTTAGTTACTATAATAAATATATGCCAGAACTTTTCAGTTTCTAAGCTAGTTTTTTGATAAATCACAGAACAGTGTTGACAATACATTTATGCGCTAAAATGTTTCTCTATTTGCACGTGATGCGAGATACTG
Source organism: Tiaroga cobitis (assembly GCA_030578255.1). NCBI lineage: Eukaryota > Metazoa > Chordata > Actinopteri > Cypriniformes > Leuciscidae > Tiaroga > Tiaroga cobitis. The sequence goes on along the minus strand of CM060609.1, from coordinate 39,807,564 downwards.
TCTGTATGTGTGTGCGTTACAATGCAGAATGGCGATTAACTTGCGTGTACAATATGCTGTTTAACACGTGCATTCACCCGATTAATTTGATCATTCAGATGGTATAATTAAACATATCTAGAGGAGGGCTCTCAGAGTATGCATTTATTTGTCATTTTAACTGTTGGAAAAGAAGCGTAAAAGTGAACATAAAGGATTTCTTATCCCGTTGCGCCCTCTATAGGCCATGATCAGCGACTAGTCGATGTTTAAAAGCTTAAAGCGTCATGGCAGAGCATTCAAGTCGTCTAGTCTGTGCAACCACTAGTTGGTGACCATGACCATTGTGCCCTTGGGCATGGCACTTACCCACAGGTTCCATTTGGGACATTGACCATATGGGTCAACTGGGTGAACTGGGTGTTCCCTTCCACAACCATTTCATTTTAGTTATGAAAAGAATTGGGTCTTTTAACCAAGCACAGGCCCATTCGTTTTAAAATGCAACCGGGTCAACTGGGTGACCTAGGTGTTCCCTTCCACAACCATTTCATTTTAGTTATGAAAAGAATTTAGTTTTTAAACCAAGCACAGGCCCATTAGTTTTAAAATGCAACCGGTAATTTAGGCTAATAGCTTGACCAGTAGGCTGGAAAAACAAAGTGCCTTTTAAAACTTTGGACTGCTGAACTGGCTGTAAAAAAACAGTAGGCCTACATATTGGCATATATATATAATTTGATGTCTAAAATCTAAAAATAAATCATATTACATGTGTTACAGGTGGCTATTTGTTTTCACAGACACATGAAAATCCAGTATAAATGTTGTTTACTGCAAATGTATACATGTGCAAACCTTCATGAAGGGGAAGAAAAGGATGTTCTGACTGATCCAAAGAAATGGGCAGTTTTCCAAAGATGCATCAACTTTTGTATTGGAAACTTTGAACTCACTAACTCAATTGATACCATTTTTACAAGTCATCAAAGTCCCATTTGTCATTGATGATGAAGTTAATTCTATTGTCCTTGGTGAAGGTTTTTCAGGAGAATAGCAATTTAATGCACCTGAAAGTAGCAGAACTTAGCTGAAATTGCCTGTGAGGAAAGATTGCCACATCATCAAGGCTCAGCAAACCATAATTCAATGCTTCCCAACGTTGTTGCCTCGCTCCTTGATGACAGTGTGCTCCCTGGGGCGAACTGTACTCCGCTAAATCATAAGAACACCCTATTTACAGCGAAACATCAGTTCAACTTAGCCAGAGGAGCGTGGTTAGTCACCAGTAATGTATATATAGTTTGGTGAATAGGGGAATGAATTACAGATGAACATAAATCTGTTACCCCACCTTGTTCACTCGGTTTCCTGGAGATCTATAATCTTTCATTATGTGTTATTTATAATATTATGCAGTCCCCCCAAAAACTTCACCTCACATTCATGCTAGCACTTTTGCTAATGTATCTGTCTATAGACAACAAACATTATTTCTTCACTATGCACTTAACAAATCATATTTAGTATCACATTCAGGGAATACATTTTTTAAATTTCCACCAGTCATATATGGATGAATCTCAATCTCATGGAGAGAGGTTTTCTGCTACTCATTTACCTATTATTTTCAGTGATTTTACAAAACTTTTTATGGTAACACTTTACAATAAGGTTTCATTTGTTAACATTAGTTAATGTATTAACAAACATAAACTAACAATGAACAATACATTTGTTACTGTATTTATTCATCTTTGTTAATATTACTTAATACAAATACAGCTGTTCATTGTTTGTTCATGGCAGTTCAAAGTGCATTAACTAAAGTTAACAAATACAACTTTTTATTTTTATAATGTATTAGTAAATGTTGAAATTAACATTAACTAAGATTGATTAATGCTGTAGAAGTGCAGTTCATTCTTATTTCATGATAATTCAAGTTGAAAAGCTTATTGTAAAGTGTTACCCGTTTTACTTATGTTTAATACGCAAATAATTGTAAGAAAAAAAAGTAATAATTGCATTTATATTGTACTTAAAATGGTAAAATAGTCCTGTATTCACTTGTATACTGTGTTTATGAGCATGATGGTTCATTTTGTTATTGACTCAAACTAAAACGGCAACTTGGAAAGTAATCAGGATTAATGTGGGCTGCACCAGTAGTACATCAGTAAGAAATGTTTTAGCACACGGCTAACATGAATCATACACTCCACTTCTGTTTGCAATCTATCAATATAACTCCACTCCGAGTCAGAATGACTGATCACCTCACATTTGTTCTCATTTCTCCACAGGAGCAGCAACTTGATGATCATCGCACCTTAGTGGGAATATCAGCAATCAAACGGCGGAGAAGGAGATGGAGTTTCGATTCGGCCTCAGGATCTCTCTGGTCCTGACCATACTGGCTCTGACCCTGTACGGAAGGGGTGTTGAAGGACAAAGGGCAGGTGAGGTCACATACTAGCCTAAATATACTGTTTTCATTACCCCTAACCACATCTCTGTTTAACTTTAGCTTGGTGGCTCTAATTCGGACTCTCGGTGAGTCTGTTATGTGTGCAGACTGAGGTTTTGCACCTGAGAAACTAATAGCTTTGAGTTCTCTGTCAAATTCAGTCCATGTATTATCCAACCAGACCATGGTACACTGACAGAAACACAAACCTCATAAATCTGTGGCTAAACTCTATACACACTGTCTGTAAAATTGCATGTCTTTTGTCCCAGGTTGCAAGAATGTCCACTATGATCTGGTATTCATCTTGGACACCTCTTCCAGTGTGGGCAAGGAAAACTTTGAGAAGATCCGGCAGTGGGTGGCAAACCTGGTGGAATCTTTTGACGTAGGTGCGGAGAAGACACGTGTGGCCGTGGTTCGCTACAGTGACCGCCCCACCGCCGAATTCAACCTGGGCAGGTACAAAACTCTCGAGGAGGTCAAGCGTGCCGCTGGGAACATCCGCTACCTGGGTGGGAACACCAAAACTGGAGATGCCATCAGCTTCACCACCAACAACATCTTCACGGAGAGGACAGGGGCAAGGCCCGCCGCCAAGGGTATTCAGAAAGTTGCGATCTTGCTGACGGACGGCAGGAGTCAGGATTTTGTTTTGGAGCCATCGGTTGCTGCAGCGGCTGCTGGAATCAGGTTGTTCGCTGTAGGGATTGGGGAAGCTCTTAAGGAGGAGCTGGAAGAGATCGCCGCCGAGCCCAAAAGTGCTCATGTGTTCCACGTGACGGACTTTGACGCCATTGACAAGATCAGGGGCAGGTTGAGGAGGAGACTCTGCGAGAGTGAGTATTGATGACTTTGAGCTAAAACCACATATGTTATTAAACATAAAGGTCCCAAAAAAATCTAAAGAACCTTTTTCCACTATAAAGAACCTATTGTCCAATTAAATGGTTCCAGGGATGTTAAAGGTTCTTAACAGAACATAGATGCCAGTACATTTCTTTACACAGCCAGATAGGTTAGGTGGGAGTTGACTTAACACAGAGTCAGCTTGACCGTTGACCGACTAAAAACATCAGTCATTTAATATGCTTTTGTTGGCAACTTGGCACACATTACCATTCACAAGAAGGTCTGTTCTGTGCCATACAAGACTTGTTGGACAGGAACTGGAAGCTCTTTGGCCAGGGCATTTATGTGGTTTCTTGCCTCGGTGAGCTCCGAGTAAAGAGGTGTAGTAAATACAGAAGACAGAAAAGCTCAGAGCTCAAGTGCTTTTCCAGATCACATCGGCTCTGCAGGCAAAGATAACCTAAGTACATGTGGGATAGTCTTTGGAGGCCATTACAAACAACAAGCTTGCATTAAAACTATGAATATAGATTCAAAAATACATAAACCCAAACCATTGAGGTATGTGGCCTGGATTGACCATGCAAATGCAAATTATGTGTACGCGTAGTACGTTTTTAGTGATGATGGATGCTTAGCCTTGACATTCCTCTCTAAAATTAGCGTGAACGGGAGAGCGACGACACCTGGAGCTCTTCAGTTTAAAGTGGAAATCTGAGTCCGGAGTAGCACTTCCGCTTTCCAGAACACTTGTGTAGTCAAAGCAATATAAAAACATATACAGTGGTGAAGCGGTCTTTTGTTGAAGGTACAATCATTGGGATTTGAAGAGGTTGTAACACAAGCCTTCTCCAAAGCCTGCTTTAAATCAGACAGCCAAGTGGGAAGATAGGGAACCATTGGACTTGGCAGGGAGATGGAGAGATTAAAGGGCTGTTTACACCAGGCCACTTCATGCGTTTTCTGTGATCGGATAGCTATCCGATCGTGAAAAGACCAGGTGTAAATGCCCTCCGAAATGCATTCGAGACGGATTTGAATCCGATCGCTCAAACCACTTCAGGAGGTGGTCTGGGCCGCATTCCAGACGAAACTGGACAAGTGTAAATGCATCTGGTTGTTGAAACCACATATGTAAATTTTACTCCTCCCAAAAATGCAACAAAAAATAAAAACGTGTGAGAGCGTGTTATAGGCTATTTGTCATGTTATAGACAGATGTGACGACGCTACTGCGACACGCATCACCTCAGATGAGCAGAGCGTCTATATCAAGCCAACGCGCCGCAAACTATCGCAAATCAATGTGAAAGTAAGCCGCAGACGCTTAACACACAATCATCTTCATTAAAAGTAAAGAAACAAAATGATCTTACCAGTTCTGTTAACGCTCTCTCTTATTGCTGTCTTGATTTTGAAATTAGCTGATGATCAATAAAATGCAGCAATATCTGTTGCTTTCGGTGACGTGCACTCCATTAAATCTGCAGCGGGAATTGAAGATCGGATTTATATCCGTTTTGCAAAAACACATTTATGTGACCAGGTGTTGAACGCATGAAGTGGCCAGGTGTAAATAGCCCCTAAAAAGAGAAAGAGACATACTGATTTATTGTAAACCAAACCCTTGACCCTGCCCTGATTCCAACCAAAGGTCCTCCTCTGAGTGACTCTACTGTACGTGACTCAGAAGTGCAGAGATATCAACTCAAACATTTCACTGCCAGCTTTAGACTTTGATTAACCTTTAAGAATTTAGAACTGAGTATCAGGTCCAGTTCTGTGATTACCAAGATAATGTGGCACAAGCATTGGCATCTAAGAATACTGGTGGCTAGAAATCATGGCATCTCCAAGGTCCAAGTTATTTTTGCTCTGAAAATTACAGTCCTAATGTTTCAAGTGGAACTTGGCTTCACCGTACTGCGTTTTTACTTTTTAATCTTTGGCTTTTAATTTGTTTTATGTGAAAAGATAAAAAGCATTACCTCATCCAAGGGCACAATTAGCATTATTTTCATTTATGAAACGTGATTACCCATAATGCAGTTTTTTCTTCTTTGGAAAGAAAATCATTTAAGGAAAATGACATTTCCTTCTCTAAAAGTTGTTTGGAATCAGTTTCTTTCTTTCTTTCTTTCTTTCTTTCTTTCTTTCTTTCTTTCTTTCTTTCTTTCTTTCTTTCTTTCTTTCTTTCTTTCTTTCTTTCTTTCTTTCTTTCTTTCTCTCTATTATTAGTAATTATAATTCAGAATGAATTGCTTAGGTAATGTTCGCCATAAATTCAAAAGATTTTGCTGTTGTTGTTGCATATTCATCAGTGTAAAAGGGAATATATGATAGTAAAGTGTACATTTTTTAACTAAATTCATAAATACATTTTTTTGGACCAGGATGTGTTACAAATAATGACAATGATATTTGTGCTTACAGGGGTAGTTCACCCAAAAACGAAAATTAGCCCATGTTTTACTCTCCCTCAAGTCATCCTAGGTTGATATGACATTTTTCTTTCAGACAAATACAATCGGAGTTATATAAAAAACTGTCCTGGCTCTTCCAAGCTTTATAGTTGCAGTGAATGGTCGTTTTGAAGTCCATAAAACTGCATCCATCCATGATAAACGAACTCCAGACCACACGGCTCCGTGGGGTTATTAAAGGCCTTCTGAAGCGAAGCCATGAGTTTGTGTAAGAAAAAAATCCATATTTCAAACTTTATAAAGTAAAATAACTAGCTTCCGGCCAAACGAACATACGGATTCCACTTAAGCGCAACTTATGTGAGTAATGCGACGGACTGCTGATATTTACGCTACGCCATGACACACTACGCTACTTCCGACGTCACAAGTTGCGTAAGTTGCGCTTTCGGCGTAAGTAGACTGCGTATGGCCGTTTCGCCGGAAGCTATAATTTAACTTTGTAAAATTTTCTTACACAAACTCATCGCTTCGCTTCAGAAGGCCTTTATTACCCCCCCGGAGCCGAGTGGAGATCGTTTATGATGGATGGATTAAATTTTATGGACTTCAAAACAGAAATGGCCATTCACTGCCATTATAAAGCTTGGAAGAGCCAGGACATTTTTTAATATAACTCTGATTGTGTTCGCCTGAATGAAGAATGTCATATACACCTAGGATGGCTTGAGGGTGAGTAAATCATGGGGTAATTTTCATTTTTGGGTGAACTATCCCTTTCACTGTCATTAAAATAGTCTTACAATGCAAACAACAATTTTTATACAAAATATAATTTCCTTTTGATTAAATGGTGAATATTACTTCCAGCTCTATGATAATACAGGAAGTGCACTGGGCCATTTTTAGCATGCTTGAAATAAACGAAAAGTGCAAAGCGTGTTTGACTAGTAGTTTCATCACTTAGTGTATCTGGGCTTTGGTTCAGGTCGGTGGTCCACCCATGACCACAGCATGCCAGATCTGTAATCAGTGGTGGGACGCTGCTAAACAGAACAGAAGTGCACTGTAATATGTTGGGTGTGCTAATTTCCCCATGTTTGCTTTAGCATCTGTTGTCCCTGTTTCCTAAATCAGGTTTTGATTAGCTTAAATTCAAATAAGAGAGAAAATATTTGATTGAGCCATTCCCTTGTGTTTCAGAGTATAGTTTGCACACTTGCTGGAGGATTTAGATGTGTTAACCAGGAAGAATGCTAAACAGGAAGTGGAATATTTTGGGTTGGACTTCTCAGAACACAATAGTAGAGTAGGACTGTCTCTGAATGAATAGCTCACCCGAGAAAACTTGGATGTGAGATGTTTCAGTTGTTGATACTGGCATTCTGAGTGGTTTTAAATGCGTGCAGTTGCAACTGTGTTTTAGATGGTGGCTTAGTGGCTTTTTAGCTACCGTTTGAGAACTTCAAGTCTGAGCTAAAGTAAAGTTGGTAATGGTTTTACAAAGTCCTCTATATGACTCAACACTTTCTAATATGCTGCATCATTCTCTACCCTGAAATGTCAGGGTGATTTAATTGCTAGTTTCATTGATCAGGCGGCACCAGATGGCCCTTTTGTAAGCAGAAAAAAATACATCAGCTTGGTAAATGATTTGTCATTTGAGACTAGTATTTTATGAACTGACTAATGTCAATACAGTGCAGATTGTCATGTGTATATGCATCCATTTGATACTTAACCAACAACATCTGGAAACATTTTGCAGGTGCATCATAATTTATTTTCAGTTATATTCATTTAACCAGCTGATTATCCTTAGCATATCTGATATGATTTTTTTTGGTGTAATCCAATCACAATTTGATTTGCTCTAAGAAATAAGCAAGAAAACAAATGCAAAAGTCTCTGAAAAACAATGTAGAAATGCAGTACTAAGTCCATCATTTTAGTTTCATGGCCATTCACTAAATTACAGCCTTTAAGCCACAGCTGAAGGAAGTTGCCCTCGATAGAGCATAGTTAGAAATCAGTCATATGTGCCATTTAAACAATGACGCACGACTGGCTTTTGATTGCTTTGTCATTTCGCCAGTCAAAGGAAATATGTACGTCGAAAACAACTCTTTATGGACAACCACATTTTGTTAGTTACTTTCATTTTGCAGCATCCCACATAGCAAGCAGTCTTGGCCCGAATGTGTCCCCAATCCGGCACTGCTGGCCTCCTGTCGACAATGACATGTCTCCTGTCAGCCAGAGCTGGCCCATGTATGGCAATGATGGCACAGCATGATCATGGCAAAACACATGAGGGCCGAATGTTGGTAGGAGGAGTGTGGCCCAGACCAGTCGATTGATAATCTGGTCCAAATCAGGCTTGTGACCATGGGCCATATAAATGCATTTTATCTGGCCCAGCTCTGTTCCACAAAACCCCTTTTCGCTCGGCTCGCGTACAGCAAAGAATGATGGCCCTGTAGTGGCCCAGATCTGGATTTAAGACTAACCCCACAAATGGGCTATAACTGGTCCGAGTCTCAGCCAATGAATGACCCATAACTTGCCCTGCACTGGGCCTGAATAGGTTTTAGTATTGGTACAGATTCTCCTAAAGCTTTGGATTACAGCTCTAGAATGTAATACTTTTATGATAATTTTATTGTGTTTGTGGTCTATTTTACACCACATGGTAATGGTAAAATTATCACAGACATCTCAGTTCTTTTCATTCTGTTATAACTTGTCAATTCAAAGATTAATTTGAAACAATACCTAACTTAAACATTTTTAACCGAATCTCTGTGATAATTTCACCATAATCGTGAGGTATTTTAATTAATTGTGTTCACCATGAAGTACATCATTTTATTACACATATGTACTACCAATACTAAATCCCATTCAGGCCCAGTGCAGGGCCAGTTACGGGTCATTAATTGACTGGGACTAGATAGGCCAGTAATAGAGTATTTGTGGTCCGAGTCTTTAATCCAGATCTGGGCCACTACAGGGCCGTCATTCTTTGCGGGATGTGGGCCGAGGGAAAAGGGGTTCTGTGGAACAGAGCTGGACCTGATCAAATTTGCTATGTGGGGTGGGGTGTGACTTTTTGTGTTTTAGGAAGGTTGTGGACACAGGAACATGGCCTGTTTGCAGTAACACAGAAAGAGAAACCTCAAGTTATTATGCACATAAACGCCTTGAAAACGATACATGGATGTCCGCTGTACTGCAATAACTTGGCTCACATAATGAATACAACTCAAATATAGAAAGCCAGGTGCTCTTTTCTCCAACCTTTATTTATCCCCGGGTGGGCGGCTGAGCTCTTTATTTATTTGTGGTCAGGAGGGTGATGTTTGGATCAGGGCAGGGACTCGCTCGGGGGTGTGGGGGTTTGGGAGAGTCACGCTGAGGACACTGTATCGGACAGAGATGTAATTGTGTCAAGTGACCCAGCCTCTGTAAAGTGGAATTTGTAGCGAAGTTGAGGCCTCTTAAACGCTACAAAGCACTTTTTATAGGAGCGATTAAAGAAAATTACAGGGTCTGATTGTACATGATTGTCAGGGACGCGATCAGCCGCTGTGGTTTGGGCGTCTGCCTGGTTCATGCCAAGAGTGTGTGCACGTACTGTATGAGAGAGAGAGAGAGAGAGAGAGAGAGAGAGAGAGAGAGAGAGAGAGAGAGAGAGAGAGAGAGAGAGAGAGAGAGAGAGAGAGAGAGAGAGAGAGAGAGAGAGAGAGAGAGAGAGAGAGAGAGAGAGAGAGAGAGAGAGAGGCATAAAAAGACATTGAAATCATTTGATCAATGGCATATTTAGGTATTATAGTGTGATTTTGTACATTATTCTAGTGAACACCCAAAGAGCATATACGGCATAAGGGTGAGTAAATAATAATATAATTTTTATTTTTGGCTAACAGCTACGTGTGTGTGTGTGTGTGTGTGCGCGCAAGAGTGATGGGAATGTATTGAATGGGAATCACATTACCTGTACATCTTTTCCTGTACTCTCTTTTCAATTAAAATTAACAAAAAGACCAAACAAAAGCAACAAGAAGTCATCCATAATGTCTAAGCTAATATTAGCATCCTTCCTTAGCACTAGCAAGTTCCTCTCTATAAATAGCACATTCTCATCACAGATGCCATAGTAAAGCAAGTCTGCTGGTGTTACGTTTCTTCCTGTCATCACTGCTGTCACTAGCTATGCGTCGCCATTTGAAATCTGCCCGTTTGTACGGCCTAAATTATCACCGCTGTGACGTTAGCATAGCTGCACTCCACCAAACTCTAAGCTCACTGCGACCAACCTGTAACTTTCCCCACTTCTATGAGCCAATGTCATAGAGTTGTAAGTTATGCCTCCATGTCTTCGCTGGAGGGCTTGGAAAGGATCCTCTAAATGTCTGTCTTCAAGCACAGAGAGGAAGATGGATAATATTACAGTGAAAGTCACTCTCAACTGTTCATTTTCTTCAGCTGCCAGTAAAATCATACCTCTTCAAAGAGGGCAATGTTTACTGTTTAGAAACATTATGGCATTCCTATTTAGGGATCATCCAAAAAAATTTAATAAAAAACAATCTCCTAAAAAGCTTTACAGGGGTCCTATTATGCTAATTTAAAGGTTCATTTGTTTATGGGGCCCACTGGAATATTTTTTACACCATTTAATGTTCAAAAAATTATTATTTTTCATTGTTCCAGCACCTGTTCTCTCTGAACGCTCTGTTTTAGTTTCGGTTTCTTAAAAACCTGCCTTCCGAAAAGCGCAGTCAGTTGTGATCGGTCAATCACAGCATGTGTCTGAAACGTAACACTACAGTAGTATCTTTAATTTCTAGTTAATTTCCGGATTTATGAGACTTTATTTTTGCAAATTTGACTTTGAGACATTATTATTTTGAAGAGACATATCTAGAAGAGACATGTCTTATTCAGATGTCAGGCAAAAGTCTCTATTTAAACTTGTTTTCTAACAGCAATTGAGATATTAAAGAAAAGTCATTCATTATTCTTTTTTCCTATGTGAAAAATAAGTGCCTTCATTGGAAAAAAGGTTCTATCTATTTTCACCCTAATTATGTCCGTATAACATAAAAGATTTAAATGTTAAATAATCGTGAGTGAAAAGGTTTGTCACGGGCGAAATACCTCGGCAGATTGCCTGGGCACCTGGAACCAGTACAATATAATGTCAACAAAAAAAATTTAATTTCACAATATGAATTATTGATGAAGTTTGCTCTTACTAAAAGCAGATGTTTAGAAATTTCAGGAGTGTTAATAAAGCACAGATTGCATCACATCAACCCAAACAGGACAACAAATATTACGATTCTAACTGTAGAAATAAATTGCTCTTCATAATCCAAGCACCTGTGAAGAGCTGTGTAGTTCCTAAGGTCGTTTTGCCATACAAAAATATGTTCACCCATAATGTTGTGTGTCTCTCCACAGATGTTCTGTGTCCCAACATGAAAGTCCAGGCAGGACGTTTCAGACCGAACAGCACCAGTGCTGGGCAGACGGAGGTCCCAGGTAATGTGTCCGTGTTCTTCCCATAGTGCTTTGGTGTTAAAAGTGTCATGAAAGGGCCTCACCGTCGTATCAATTCACTGTTCGCATCTGAGGAAAAGTTCACATGGTTTCATTGATAATAATCTCATAGGATATGAGATGCTTTCAGCTCACCTTGTTGCAGCTCTAAATCCATTTGTTATAAATAGGCTTTTTAAATAAAAATCTATTCCATCATTTGCGACGTTAACATCTCAAAACTAGTATTTTATGATCCTTTAATATATGTTTCATCTTCAGATCTGAGAAAACGAAAACTTTTCCTCCTCTCACGGTTACACAGTTACATGAAAATCACCCCTACTGTATTTTATTTTCCGATTAGAGGTCAAAAATAAAATGAAGAAGTGCACGGCATAATGATTCTGACATATGGACTCCCAATCTTGCACTTCAGAGTCTTTTTTTGTGTGGATGTAAGTATTAATACCACAAACTACAAGCCTAGTTTCTACATTTAAAGTACTTTTGGATCAGAAATAAAGCATTCTTTTCCCTGAAGGTTATGCTTTAAAACATGAAACATTGCAGCGAGACATCGAGGTTTCGAAATAAGAGATCTTTTGCCCTCCTCTGTTCTAAGAAACGTTGAGTTCTTTAGTGATTACACAGATCTGGAAGGATGTTGTGTTTGGGTCTTCAGGGGGTTCTGAGTTCCTCTGCGAGACTCCCACTCAAATTCATCAACCTAAAGTAAGAAACCAGACCAAAACACAGAGAGAGAGCACTTACCTGTGCAAGAAAATGACTATACAATCTGGCGCTATAGGGGTGTGTGGAATAGAAGGACTGATTCACTGCAGGCATACAGACACTGCTGTATGTACAAAATGGTCAAGAGAGCTGTTTTTCATAAATCTGATGAGTTTGGGTCATGTTTTAATTGCTCAAATCTCTTGATAAATCCACAGAGAAGTCGTAACCCTGGAAAATGATTTATGTTTCTTCGTTTGACATATTTTATATCTGCATTGCTTCAAAAAAGTAAAAAAAAAAACTTTCTAAAGTCTCTGAAATGTGGTCCATTTGACAAATTATTCTACTTATAAAGAAAAGTGCTGTCTTCAATGTTTGGGTGAAGTTTAAAGTGTGATCTCTCCGTGTCTGAACATCATTTGTGGGTCACTGCGCTTTCCTCATCGTTCCTATCATCTTCTTGACGTTTGTGCTAAGATCTGTTTGGTTGCAGTTCTTTTGGATTGCACCGACTAGACTAGATCTCTCCTCCTTTGGTGGCTGTAAGTGTTAATTATGGTGTCTTGCTCCTGTAATCTGCGATATTCAAGAGAACAACACAAGCTAAATCTTCAGGGAAATTCCAGGTTCACATGAGATGTCTCAATTGCTGAAGCTGCCAACATCTGCATGCTGTATCTGAAGTTTGGAACGTCAGTGTTGGCCAAAAGGCCAAAATGGACATAAATGTTGCTGACTCATCTGTAAAGTAACTTTATCAATACAAAACTAGTTTATTTGTAGCACTTGCACACTAGATAACGCTCTGATGGAGTGTTTGACAAATGTGTAAGATGTGTTTTGAGGCATTGGGAAGTTCAAGTATACAGTAAATTGGATTTCTGAAAGCATAACTAGACATCTATGACATTCTTATTGATCATCAGTGTGTTAGAATGCATTTGAACCAACTTTTCTCAACGTTTGGTGCACAAACCCTGGTTTTCTTCTAAATCTGCAATGCACCATTAAATCAATGGAGTTGCCTGCATTGTGGGGTGTAAGTGCACTAACTAATTTTAATCGTTCATATAATTCAACTTAGCTTTTTACTAATGTATTAAGGTACATTCACACCAAATAATCAGCATAAAGATAACTATAACGTATAATGATAACAACATTAGCATCCTCTGACCATTAGCTATATGTTTCTCGTCTGCCACTTTAAATGATCGAGCTTTTTAAAGCAGGATAGATTCTGATTGGCTGTCAATATTTTTTATCATCCATCACCTGGAGAAAAAAATGTTATGAAAGTGATTCCAACTAAATTGGAACTTATTGTTATAGTTGTGGTGTGGACTGCAATTCCTTGATATTTATAACGATTAGAACTATATATAGCCTATAATATAGCCATAGCTATCTGCCTTGAACTGTCCTTTGAAACTTATGGGCTTATGAAATGACATTTTCAACATTACATTTACATGAATTGAAAGATGATATATCCAAATCACATTCAATGTAGGTTTATCAATTTGTTTGAGGTACATGTTTTGCGCATGCGCGGCCATGGAAGATTTTCAAAAGCGGATAGGAGGGAAAATAAATTAAACAGAATATGGCTCTCACTCGCAAGAAAGCATCGTAAAAACATTTCGCTTATGCAACTAAATGCTGAGGGGACAAAACATCAAGATGTCCATTTAGCGCATGCGTCAGAGATCAGAGACTTGGCTGTAACCACAGAGAAGTTTGTCACGCTGACACACTGTGTGACCCTTTTAAAACGCTGCCGTAGCGTTTTATGCGGTGACATCTTGTACTTAAGGGGGCTGGTTTCTATGGTCGTCGCGTTGTGTGCTGGAGTGCCCAATTGTTCCGATCAAAGTCATGCGTCATAACGCGCTCATCTGTGCCGCGCCGCAGAACCCTCGCTCTCTCACCGTTTAAAATAAGACTCGCTCGTGATTATACGGTTTTACTCGCCACTCGCCAGGCCCAAATTACAGGTCCTGCAAGCGAAACGCTATCGAGAGAGAGAGACAGTGAGTCGCATGGAGACGCAGAGACAAACAGAGAGTTGTGGAAATGAGCTGAGAAACGAACAGCTGGAGGAAGAGTTGAACATGGTGTGAAATCAAACAAACAGTAAACATACAAGTGATGGAGGACACCAGGAGAAATTATTCTAAGATGATGATGAACTGAGGTTCAGGCACTACAAATTAGTATACTATACTATATAGTATTTAAAGTATTTTGATGGCATAAATACCTGACATTTTTTATTTGCTGATGATCTAACCAGGTTTGATGTCAATGATGTTGAACAGCATTGGTTCTCATGTGTCATGTTAACGAGAAAGATATTTTAGAGCAATATTTTCTGCAAACAACTGCTTAAATTTTGCTTTGTTCATTGCTTCAGACAACAAGTGCCATATATAAGTAATTTGGGCTACTTTTTAGGATGTTAAACATCTCCTTTTGTGTGTTAAAGTCATACCGAGTTGAAAAAACAAGAGGGTGAGTAAATGATGACAAATTTCTCTTTCTTTTTTGTGAACTATTCCTTTAAGGGGCAAATCACGCTATACTTGCTCTATATGCAAATATTGATTCATCTATTGGTCCAATGTTTTGAAAACTTATTTTTAAATTGATACAGCTTTCATGGCACAAGATGTCAATTAAAAAACTAGCACAGATGGAACACGAGAAAGTGTGACCGGCCCCCTATAATGCTGGTCTGGCAGAAACCATGAGGGATTTGTTGTGCAAAAAAAAAAAAAAAAGCTTGAAAGATGAAAAGTGCTTTTGTTGTTTTATGCATTTTTTTGTACTTTGCTGTTAACAGGGTATCTGCTTTCTTTCTACGTTCTCAGCCACCTGTTACTCTATTACAGACACAGACACACACACACTGGCCTAGACTCGCACGTTCTCACATTACCACCAAGTTAAACAACTGCAAACATCCTTCAGTTAAAATAATCGTAGACTATTTAAAAGAGCCCCCGTTTGCTGACACGAACACACCTGCCCTAAGAAAACAACATGAGAGTTCATCAAGTGAACGTGAGATTTAACAGGCGGCATATACACAAACCATCAGCGGTTCATTTAACTCAACCAGCATTAAAGTGTCGCAGATCGACCCTTGACTTTCTTGCTCAGGCAACGCCTAGGGCCCCACTGGCATCGCCATGGCGACAGACTATGTATTGGTTAAAGGAGCGCCCTGGTTTGGCCCCTATACTAGGGTAGAAGGCCAATACTGCCAACCTCACACACACACACACGCTAGAGCACCACTGACATAATTGCACATGAAAGGTTGGTTTTTAAAACATCTGGTGCAGCAAGTGCAGTTTAATGAGTGTTGGCTGTGGATCTGAAGCATTAATTAATGGGCTGATATCCACACACACACACACACACACACACACGCACGCTTTACTATTAAAAAAAACAACAATGATGTCATGTTTGATCCCAGAGGCATGGATTTTTTTTGTGTGAATATGGAAATTGGCCTGAGTGAGGCGTGTTGTTTTGCTCGTGGATATGGAGGAGAGATATTAACACTTAAAACACAGCTTATCAATTTGACCGTAATTAGCTCTTTACTGGGATTTGTTTCCATTTATGTCTATTATACTTGATTCTGATCGGTCAGTCATGGTATTTTGTTGTCAAATATTTGATGTTAATGTAGACTGTTGTCTTAAGTGATTTCCTATTTTGCTGTTAGTTTCATGTCCCTTTTTTGACTCTCTCTCTTCAGTTTTTTTTATGCTATATATAATACATACATTTTAAGAGTCCTTACACAGGTCAAGCTGTTTGGCGAATGGGTGGAAATATAAATAATATAATGTATAATAATATGATAAATAGAAACATTTATTTGTATATATATATAATATATAATTAACGTTTAATTGTTAATTTCATGCATTATTTTGAGTCATTATAATTAACATGTGATAAATTATATTTGAACTTAAACTGAACTTGTCTGTTTACATATTTTTTTAAGCACTGCCATATGAAATGTGCTAGATCGTGAACGTAAACGTGGCTAGCCTAGCAAAAACGTAGAAGCTGCATTATTGCATATAGGCCTTCTTTTGTTTATTACACTATGATAGTATGTTTTAATCTTATTTATCTCTTTTTTATAAGAGTGAATCCTCTACTTTCAGAAAGATTTAGGAAAGTTCATTTACAGTGTGTTTTTAATTTTGCCCTGTCTCTTGGACTCCACCTAGTGATCATTGATGGAAAGACGTGTTAACGATAATCTACAGTACAACATGTTCCTCAATCAACATCTTTGTAGATCCTGGAACAACGTTTCAATCAACCAGTCAGATTTGAGTGACAAGTTTACAGTTAATGTCAAGTTTTTTTTTTCTTCTCTGGTCTCAGGTTTTGATTTGATGGAATACTTCAATGTGAGAGATTTTCTTGGAGAAAAATTTGAGCCAGGTCAGACCCCGTATGTCCGGCTCGGTACCATGCCCATCGTCCAACAAACACAGTAAGTGAATCATTACTTGCAATGGAGTATTTAAAAAACTGCTTTATTTTAATGTTTTTTTTTTTTTTTTTTGTGCAGTTTTTCTCTTTTTAACAAATCTGTCTTTGTTTCTTGTGTTGTAGAGATGTCTTGCCGCAGGGTCTGCCTGATGAATATGCCTTCGTGACCACATTTAAGTTCAGGAAGACCTCTCGTAAGGAAGACTGGTACCTGTGGCAGGTCTATGACAAATACGGCATCCCGCAGGTGTGGGCAACTGATTCTTGGGCGTCGATGAGGAGCTGATGTTTCAATTGCTCTCCATTTTACCAAATAAAACCTATGTCAAATATATTCTACATATATTCTCCAGGTGTCCATCCGTCTGGATGGAGAGAACAAGGCAGTGGAGTACAACGCCGTGGGCCTGACGAAAGATGCGGTCCGGGCAGTCTTTAAGAACCCAGAGGTGGAAAACCTGTTTGATCGTAACTGGCATAAGATTGGCATGAGGGTGGACTCCAAATCTGTGTCCCTGTTCCTCGACTGCAAGCACATTGAGACTGCGCCCATTGAGGAAAGAGAAGACATTGACATCCAGGGAAAGACTGTCATCGGAAAGAGACTCTATGACAGCGTTCCCATTGATGTAAGCACTTGTGTTGAGGTTTATTTATACACACTCTCATTTAGATTAGCTTACATCGTACAGAGTAAGTTGCACACAAATACTGTGAAATGGTGGCATCAAATGTTAAAACCATAGTATACTCAGTTACTGATTGATTATTTTTTATACCATAGTATTTTCATAGATAGAATACCACCATGGTAGTCTCTAAAAAGTGTGGTAAATAGTGGATCATGATTTGATGGTACACCAGTCTTCAGAAGTTTAAGGTCAGCAATATTTCTTTTAAAGAAAAAACTTCTTTTTTAATAATTTCTATTTATTAAAGAATCCTGAAATAAATGTATTACTGTTTCCCCAAAATATTAAGCAGCACAATAATAATCAGAAATGTTTTTTGAGCAGCAAATCATCATATTAGAATAATTTCTGAAGGATCATGTGACACTGAAGACTGGAGTAATGATGCTGAACATTCAGCTTTGCATCACAGAAATAAATTACAATTTAAAATATATTACAATGGAAAACAGTTATTTTAAATTGTAATACTATTTCACAATATTACAGTTTTTACTGTATTTTTGATCACATAAATGCAGCCTTGGTGAGCAGAAGAGACTTTGGATTTTTTAATCTTAATCTTCCTGACACAAACTTTTGAACTGTACTGTATGTTTATGGAGTTTTAAGTCAAACAAAATCACAGCTAATACAAACTGTCTTTCCTTTACAGTTTGACCTCCAGAGAATGGTGATCTACTGTGATGGTAAACAGTCTGAGCAGGAGACGTGTTGCGATATTCCTGGGGGACCAGTAAGTGCATCTGACACACACACACACACACACACGATGAAGATGAGGATGGGGAATATTCGTTGTTCAGTGTCCAGAATTTCATACTCATAATACTGGACATCTGGAGCCGCCCTGCAATACCTTTCGTCTTCGATTCCTCTTTCTTTCTTTCTTTCTTTCTTTCTTTCTTTCTTTCTTTCTTTCTTTCTTTCTTTCTTTCTTTCTTTCTTTCTTTCTTTCTTTCTTTCTTTCTTTCTTTCTTTCTTTCTTTCTTTCTTTCTTTCTTTCTTTCTTTCATAACACATTGAGTCTCTTTCCGTTTCCTCGTTCACTTTCTCTTCTCACTCAGTGTGAACAATCTTTGGCGACCGAGGCTCCCCCAGTCCCGTTACCCACCCCAAAACCAACAAGTGCTGAGCAGAAGAAACCGGCCGCGGTCAACTGCTCCTGTCCTGCAGGGGAAAGGGTAAGACTTCCAGGTCAAAGGTCACACTCTTAAAGCTGGTGAACACCCACGTTTAACATGCGAAAAAATTGAATATTAGCCTTATGATGCTGTACAGTAACCAAACTTATTTACAGTAGATGAGAAAGAAAAGACTAAATAGACTTTCATTCTTTTCTGAATCATGTGCTGAAGAAGTTTTAGTCATGCTAATAAGGAATATTTTATGTTCTATAATCTGTGACATGTTGGTTACCACAAAAAAACTATTTGTAAAAGCAAGCAAAAATTAAGTTTACAGTACATATAGTATAGCCACAGGTCTTTAAAATTAAATTAAACATTTTAACATGAGACTAGTATGATGCAATTATAATATAATAATAATATAATTAATAAAATGATACATTTTCCCTTTATTATACATAAAGTAATACATTTTACATAAATTATACAGTTTACACTCCAACTTAAACATATATCATAACAGATTCTTTTTTTGTACATAAGAATACATAAGCATTTACTTTATATCAATTATTTGTATATATAATTAATAAAAAATCTGGGCTCATTTTTGTTTAAACCCTTAGGAATTTCTCGCCCTATAGACATTTGTTTTTCCTGCAGGACGATGTGTCATGGATGCTTTTATAGAAATGAGTTTATATTGAACCTGTAACATTTCCTTAAAGACATAAGGCTGGATATCAATTTTTTGTAAATCTGAACTTTCGTTTGTAATGCATTCAGTTCCTTTTTGTAATGCATTCATTCTATAACCTCTCTGATTTCTGACCTCCACTTTCAAAACACATCCCCTCATTGCTCTCTCTTTTGCTGTCTCTCTCTATCTTTCCCATCCTACAGGGTGAGACAGGTCTACCGGGTGCCACGGGGCCCAAGGGTGAAAAGGTCAAATAGTGTTTCAGTATCACAACAACTTTAATATGCTTTTGCACATCTCTGGATGCATTTCTGACGGGTTCCTCATTGGCTCTTTGCGTAAACTGTACATCTGCAGGGGGATCCTGGTCTTAAAGGGACAGAAGGACCGCCAGGGCTCAAAGGGCTGAAAGGAGAACGTGTATGACACTCATACTATCTCTTATAATGCTTCATAAAGCTTCATTAACTCTTTAGATGAACGTAATATTAGAAATGTTTGCTGATTTTCACATACAAGTTAGAGAAAAACAAGATTTATTTTTATATGATATTGATCTGTTTCCATCTCTCTGGGCCTGGAGAATAATTGATCGGTGTTGATTGATTATTTGCAGGGCCAGGCTGTCTCTATCAAAGGTGATAGAGGAGAAAAGGTAAGGTCATGAATTTAACAGCCAAACTCCTCAAGATAGACAAAGCACAGTGAATGTTTAGTCTGTATGTGTGTTTGTTTGTGCACGTGTGTTACTGTCGTTTTCAAAACCTTCATTCTACCCTTGATTCCAAAAAGAACAGCAGAAAAGAAACAAATGTTGAAATTGACATTCTTTTGAGGATAAAAACGATACGAATACCATATTTTGAACAGCAGAATTATGGGTCCGCCAACCTCAGAGGACATGCAAAACAAGAAGCAGCGCACTGAACACCCACTCACACAGCGCTTAAAACAGGCAGACAGACTCCAGGGCAGAATTACCTCAGAATAATGTCATAATTAGCTTCATCAGTCAGAGGTGCTTACGGGAGAATTAGACGACCGTGGTTTTGGGAACAGAACCGGAAAACTGCCATTATTTAAACATTTACATGTGCTTACTGGGTATCTGTAAATGTCCAGATTTCACTCATTTGATCTGTGAACACTTCTCGAAAAGAGTCTTATTTTGAGATTTCCACTGGGGCAAATTTAGATGCCAGCCGACGCCCACGGCTAGAAAAATGTTGCATGCTGGATTGGTCAGTGGAATTTCCTGCGGGCGACCTAGAAACGGCAAATGTGAATATTGACCCTTACTGTGCCGGAGCAGATTAACAATTACAAAAACAAACACGCTAAACAATTCCTCATACTTTATGGGTTTAGAACTAACCCTAAACCCTAGAAGGTGTGCTGTTACTTTTCGACACGACAAACACATATTTTCTTACTCAGTGCTTTTGTATTGTTTTCCTGTAATAATATCTCAACATTTTTAAAGGCATAGTTCACCCAATATTTTTAATTCTGCCATCATTTACTCACCCTCAGGTTGTTCTAAACCTGTATGAGTTTCTTTCTTCTGTTGAATACAATATATATATATATATATATATATATATATATATATATATATTAAAGAATGTTGGTAACCAGACAGTTGACGGTAGCCATTGACTTCCATAGTAGGAAAAAAAACCTATGGAAGTCAATAGTGGTTACCAACGTTCTTTAAAATATCTTCCATGTCAATAGGGTAAGAAAAGAAAAATGAACTCAATTAGATAAAATAATCCCATAGACTTACAATAAAGGAGGAATTCTTGCCAAATGGGCCTGTAAGTAACTACCCAGAATACTTTAGCAACCTCACATCGACATGCTAAGACCACCTTACGCGAACGTTTCTATTATGCATGATTTGTGTGTGTATTTATGTGTCAGTGATTTGCACGAGTGTCCATGCGTGTATGTATATGTGTGTTCATTCCGTGAATGTGTGTCTGTGTACTCACAAGTATCCGTGTGTTATAATGTTAGCTAGCAGCATCGAGGAGTTTGCTGGTAAAGTGCATGATGCCGCAAACGCATGTTTGTGTTTGAGGTGTTGCTCTGTCTCTGTCTCTCTCAAACCCTGTCATGTATTGTCTTCTTTCACACTGAGTTGTGCTGTGGTGCAGTGGTTCGCACATGTGCTTTTGACATGCTGACCCATGGTGCACATGCAGAAAGAGATGTTACCACATGTTGCTAAGTACCGTTTACAATATTCAAAGCTTAATTACACAATTGTGAATGATACTTTCAGTAATCCATATCTGGACTCTGCCCGCTATATTTTCACCGAGTTTGCTGCGATGCATTCTGGGATTTTCTTGTAAGTGCTATATTAGAAAGTGGCCAAAAGCTAACTTAGATGATTGTTATCTACCGTTTGAAAGATCTTTTTTGGCATCGTGTGTATATTGCTATACAGGTTGCCAGCTCTCTATGTGGTCGTTTTGTTGTGTTAGTTTCTCTTGATGGGGTTTATCATTGATCGGTTGGCTTTATCGAAGTGAAAAGAACCTTAGAAGTAATTACAGACTATCAGGCTGTCAGCTGCAGCGTGTGGAGTCGTTACTTTAATCAGGTCATAAAAGTTTTCTCTTGTACTATTCAACTCTCAGGATTCCAGGAGATTCCCTGGAGTGCACGAGACGTCTGAAAGGCAAGATATAATGGGAACTGCCTTAAGGTTCCTTAGTGGTGTTTAGTGGTTTAGTGGTGTGATTAATTGCCTTGACTAGAAAACTACACTGACTGCTGTTGGCCTCGTTTTATATTGTGATCTCACAAGCCTTTCTACATAATTTATAAGCCCTTACAGCATGTGATTCTTTGTGAATGATGATGGAAATATTGTGATTGTGTCTGATACTTTCAAGCAAAAACACAGTTTTTTTTTTGTTGGGTGGTTTATTGGTCATGTTTTTTGATAAACTCTTTTGGTTGGAAGGTCAGATTTTTCAGGTTTTCATTGGAACATTTTGAACTTTATGTAAATTAAACTAATTAATGCTTCACATGCATTTGGCCCCATTGAAACGTACAGGACACGCCAAAGGATGAAACGTCGTCACGTCCAGGAGTCATGTGACATCTTAGTGCAAAGCCATACTGAAATCCCATCTCTCTCCACAGGGGGACAGCGGCGAGCGCGGTGAACCTGGAGCCAGCGGAGACAAAGGAGAAAGAGTAAGATACACTTTTTTTTTTCTTTCTTTTTTTTGTTTTTGTTTTGTAAGATACACATACATGTAACATGAAATGGCATTAGCAATTGACTTACACTTGAGTTCAAATGTTTAGGGTTAGTAAGATTTTTTGATGTTTTTGAAAAGAAGTCTCTGATGCTCACCAGCTCTGCATTTATTCGATCAAAAATACTGTAGAAACATTAATATTGTGGAATGATATTACCTATAACAGTTTCTTCTGTCATTTAAAATGTAATTTATTCCTGTGATCAAACCTGAATTTTCATCATCATTACTCCAGTCTTCAGTGTCACATGATCCTTCAGAAATTATTTTAATTTGCTGCTCAAGAAACATTTCTTATTATTATCAGTTGAAAACAGTTGTTGCTAACTATTTATTTGGGTATTTTTAGGGATCGGATGGTTTACCAGGTCTGTCTGGGAAACAAGGCGATAAGGGACAAAGAGTGAGTAAAAAATGTGTGTTTGTGCGTGGTTGATGGTGTATGGACTATTGACCAAGCATGTCATGTTTGTGCTGATGAACAGGGTGAACGAGGAGTTGCAGGTGAAGCTGGGTTACCTGGACCTCTCGGACTAAAGGTAAAACACCACCACCTTTAGACATTAGAGTTAGAATATATATGGTTTGATCAGTGTCAAAAACAAACCTTTGCAAAGAGATTGTTATAATACAAAAAAAAAAAAAATTAATATGATACATCTTAATATGAAATTATGTGAAAAATAAGACCACTTTGGTCAGTCTGAACAATTGTGGATGTTACCTATAAAATCAAATCAACATCAAATTTAAAATATTGCACAAAAGTATAACATAGTGTTAGATTATACAGCTCTCTACTGTGCCGTTATAGTAGATTTCATTGTGTTCACTGCTGGGAGTGTTTTCTTCACGTAATCTGCTCTGTGTTGCATCATTTTGAACACAATCTGGCCCTTTTAATCTGACCTGTTTTAATTCAGGGTATCCAAGGTGATTCTGGTCCGCCCGGAGCACCAGGTCCTCAAGGGGTGTCTGTAAGTGTGACGTGTGTATTTAAATCAGCTGCTTATACTGATGATTATGGAAGCCCTCGGAGTAAAACAATAAAAAACTTACTTAAGACTTTATCATTAATGCAACTTTATATTTCACAATTGCAACTTAATTTCTCACAAATGCATGTTTGCATCTAACAATTGTTAATTCTTAAAGGGTTATTTCACCCCAAAATTAATTACTGAGGGTGTCATGTCGTTCCAAACCCGGAACACAAATGAAGATCTTTTTAATGAAATCTGAGAGCTGTCTGTTCCTCCATTGACAGCTACACAACTACCATTTTGAGGCTTCAAAAAGTTCATAAAGTGTTCGTAAAACTAATCCATATTACAAATATTCTGAAGGGACGCTTTATATGATGAACAGATTGAATTTAGGCTTTTATTCATTATTATTGAATATTATTATAATAAAGTTTTAGTAATTTTATTTTGTGTGTTTGTGATTTTTTTTTTAATAAGTTTTATGTCTATATAGTTTTTATACATTTTTATTTCAGTTTAAGCAGTTCTATTACATCAAGTTAAACTAAATGAAAATAAGAAATGTTGCTTTGGCAACTTGTTAAAATAGCTCAAATGTTTCAAGCAGCAATATGTTTTTATGGTTTTAGTTTTATTACATTTTAATAACCCTGTTGTGAAGTTTGTAACATTAAGAGCATGTTGTGTTTTTCATCAGGGCGGTGCCGGAAATAAAGGAGACAAAGGATCCTCCGGAGAAAGGGTAAATGATGACTGACCACCTGTCAATCATAACAACTATGTTACCGCAAACATCATTATAGGCTTAGTTATCTGAACCCCTTACGCTGAACTTTGGCACATAACTCGTCCTGCACTACTGACATGAATGAGTCTTAAATCATGCAGCAGATTTTTTGCACATCGCCTTCAGAAAATGTAAAAATCTAGATTAGTCTGTCATTGCGGAGCCTCTTTCGCCCACTTCAAGGCCTGGGACAATGTTCCCGGTTGTCTTCCCCTTGTCAGCACCCCTGTTTTAAGTTCTGATGCTTTGTAATAACTTGGACAGAGTCCAAACTAGTCATTGTCAAAAAGCACTGTGCATACCTGTCAGATCCAAACGCTACCGAGGGAATATTTCAACAGTGTACGCAGGCAGACTAATAACTCAAACAGATGTCAGTGCTGATGCAGACTCCATATTTCCTGTTCTGTGGGGGCGGTGTGCAACCAGACCGTTTCACACGGTACAGCATTACCGTCATTCCACGGCCTGTCCCACGGTACACCTCCACACACACGCTGAGGTTGTTAAGACAAATGTGACTTTTCTGAATCAAACTTTGGAGGTAATGCTGAAGCAAATTTGCCCCACTAGTGACAGCATATGGAACTGCGAAAATACTGATTGTTTTCATACAGGTTAGTTTCGCCCTAAACTCACAGCATTGGTTGAGCTGATTTTGCTGTATTTGACTGGTTGGGATGCTCAAACAAACACTATTTCCCCCAGGAGTCACAGTGTTACACTCTCCAGGAAATCAGCAGTTTTATTATGTTAGATATTTTAACATGGAAAAAGTACACTGTTGAAATATTATGCAATTTTAATGGTGAAAAACTGTGAGAATGTGAGTGTAAAAACCTTTTGATTAACAGTGAGTTTCCTTGCAGTATATGGTGAACACTGTAGTAAACCAAACAGGACATTTCATTGTAAAATTTAAATAAAATTTAGTTTTTGGATAAAGTCATCCTATGAAAAACCATAACCAGTGAAAACCCATAAATTGGCATTCCCAGTCCCATAATTCCACATGACACCTTACATTAGATGTTTTTTATTTATTTAAATAATTGTTTCTTCCTATTTTCTTTGGTTATCAGTTAATCTTTTGTTATTTTTTATACAGTACATTAGGATTTTGTAACATCTTGTCTTGTTAATTGTGTTTATTGCATTATTTAAATGTCATGCCTGTTACCATGATGGTGTTTTGTGTCACTGTGCGCCTTTTATCAGTATTATATCAGTTTGTGGAAAAAGCTATTTTTGATGAACTTTGACATTACCAAATAATGGCTTTTACATTACCAAATAAAATGTTAGTGCATTAAAGGGATAGTGAAACTTTTGTTATTACTTACTCACCCTCAAGTTGTTCCATATCTGTATGAATTTGTTTCTTCTTTTTAACACAACAGAAGATATGTTAATGAATGTTGGTAATCATATCCCATTGACTTTCATAGTATTTTATTTCCTACTATGGAAGTCAATGGGTGCCGTCAACTGTCTGGTTACCAACATTCTTCAAAATATCTTAATTTGTGTTCAACAGAAGAAAGAAATACATACAGGTTTGGAACAACATGAGGGTGAGTAAGTAATGAAAAAAGCTAAATTTGTGGGTGAATTATCCTTTTAATGGTTTGGTTTGTGTTAATCAGTTAATGAAATACACTTTTTTTTCTACTGCAAGTTAATAAAACCTGAAATGTTGCTATCATATTTTTAACAGTTAAGTTTTGGCTACCATAGCTGCCTTTTTTTTTTTTTTTTTTTACTGTAAATTTCACAGATTGGATTTTATTATTATTATTTTAGTGGACACATTTCAGCTTTAACCAGCTAAGTTTGCCTTGGTAGGCAAAAATGCATTACTTTAAAAGATAAATACTGGTGATCCAATGCAAATGGAGCAAATAGGAATATTTTTAGAAATAAATGCGTAGTTCATCAAAACAGGAAATATCAGATTATACTTTTGCGAGAATGGTTTAACTTTTGAACTGAAATGGCCTTGAACTCAAAATAAATACATCATGTAAACTCATTTACCATCTGTTATATTTCCTGAATTCCTGAGCTGTAACAGCAGGCTCTGTGTAGTGTATATTACACATGTTTTCAAGAGCTTGTCATTTTACACTCATTTCCTGCTGCTGTTGTCTGTATTAAAAAAAAAAAAAACACCTGTCTAGACAAATATAAGTAGTTTAACGTTAAAGGAGTCGCTCAGCCTCGCTTCATTCCAAACCAAATACAAAAACTTAGAAATAAGAAATAAAGACCTTGTGAGACTATTCTAACGAAAGAATTAATTGTTCTCAGATACAAATTTCAGAACAAATTGCGTGCTGTTAAAATTATAGTCATTTATCAAGACAACTATCATGAAATTAGCATTGTGAAATTGTAAGCGGAATATAGCACATAATTAAATATTACTTATACACTAATGTTCAAAAGTTTGGGGTATGTAATTTTCTTAATTTAAAAAAAAAAATTATGATCAAGATTTATTTTATCAACAATACAATAAGAAGTAAGAACAGTAATATTGTTAAATATTATAAAAAATGAAAATGACTTTTCTATTTTAATGTATTTTAAATGTAATTTATTTACAAAAATGTACTGACCCTAAACTTTTGACTGGTAGTGTATATATTTTTATTGCAGAATTTTCCATTCAATGATGTCTGACTTTCTCATGTTGTTTAGGGCGAGCCAGGTTTAGACGGGTTTCCAGGTAAACCAGGTCTTCCAGGAAAAGAAGTAAGTGTTCAGAGGATTCTATCATGTATAATTTGTCATGTACCATTTTGCTCAGCATGCCATGTACACCGGATGTTGAAGATATTAATGTGAGCTTGTGTCAAGTATTGCTATATGTTTGAACTGAATGACTTCATGCTCCTTTTCTCTAAAATCAGGGTCTTAGGGGGCTGAGTGGCGCTCCTGGATCAAATGGAGTCAAAGGAGAAAAGGTATGGACACTTTTTTTTCATTTTTCAGTCATTTTTCATTTCTTTGGTATTGAAGATGCACCCAGATATATTTAACTCTTCCCTTTTTCACATAAAATCCCAAAACGCATATCTTTCTTGGAAAATGATCACTGTTTGTGGGAGTCTAACCAGCATTGAATACATCTCTTGCTTAAACCATCCAAATGTTGTTTCATAATCTCTGTGTTTGTTTGATAGGGTGAACAAGGTCCTGCTGGAATACCTGGCAATGCAGTAAGACGTTTGATTCGTAAACCGAATTGATTAACATTGTAAAAAAGCTGTATTGAGTTGCTGAGTTGAATTGATCTGTGTTTTTCCTCAGGTTCAGTTGGCAGGACTCAAAGGGGAGACTGTAAGTGTGACATCTTTTTAGAAGAGGAGTCTACCTTTGCTTCTTCAGAGTATTCTCTAAACTGTGTGTGTGTGTGCTTTTCAGGGTGTCCCAGGAGAACGAGGACCCCCAGGAGCGGACGGCCCCCCTGGACCTGCTGTAAGATATATTTTGTAATGTAATGCTGTTTCAAACAAGTTTTATTGTTTTAAAGTTACGTGTTGAATAAGAAAAGTAAAGTTCGTTCCGAGAAAAGCTCCTGACTGCAGATGATACTTGATATTTTATATCGAATGCAATGACATTCAGACGTTTTACATAGGGCTCAAGTGTCCAAATAATTTTTGAGATCACTGTACATTACATTCATGGTCTGTTTATGAAAAAAAAGCAGCATTGTTGTGCACTTCATTGTTTTTAATTAGCCTATTGTTTCTGTTGTTTTTCTCAGGGTCCACCTGGACCTCCAGGTTTGCCCGGTGAGATGGGTGAGAACGGACAAAGGGTAGGACATTTATATTTGATTGTAATAATCCATCTCGGCTGCTTTTAATGGAGACGTGAGGTGTTCTAGAACCTGATCTGGGGTAACCATAGAGACTGGCTAGAAACTGTGAATCTCAGTTCATGTTGTGGTGTTTTTGAGTGCTCTGTGGGGTCAGATTAAAGCGAGGAGCTTGTTAGGAAGAGATGTTCAAATGCTCTCAGATGCCCTCAAACTGATAAGATGACTGCATCATTCAAATGTTCTCAGGGTACTTGGTAAACATTGTTTCTTGTCAAAAATTATAATAGCATTTGGATAACAGCTCCAAAAATGAAAAACAAGCAAACAGAACAAGGTTTTTGTGCATTTAAATGAAAATTCTGTAATAATTTACTCACCCTCATGTTGTTCCAAATCAGTTTAACGTACTTTCTTCATTTGAACACAAAAGAAGAATGTCGGTAACCAGACAGAATTTTTTTTTTCATACTATGGAATTCAATGGGCGCCGTCAACTGTCTGGTTACCGACATTCTTCAAAATATCTTCTTTTGTGTTCATCAGAAGAAAGAAACTCATACAGGTTTGGAACAACTTGCGGTGAGTAAATGATGACAGAATTTTAATTTTTGGCTGATCTATCCCTTTAACTAAAATCAAGCGTACCGTTAGTTCTGGCAGGTCACGTCGGTCAAGCTCGCGTCAGCTGACTTTCAGCTGATCCAGGTCTACCTATAGGAATATGACGCCTATCACAGCATTCCTATATATATATATATATATACTGTAAGGTCCATTCAGTATCATCAGCAGGTTTATCGTGTTGCTCAGGAGCTAATTACCCTTCTCCATCCCCAGCTCCTCCTCTCATCCAGTCAGGACTTGGCCTTCTGATATACCTCTTTGATTCAGACTAATTTTTCTTGAATTGTGTTGTAGATTCAACCATAGACCTTATTCAGAGCAGCGCCATGACAGGTATGAAAGCGAGGCTGTGAGAGATAGACTTACCGACCGTGATTTCAAAAAGTTGTATAAAGCTTCTAGATCACTTATTTTCCGCAGTTCATGTTGTCTGGGTTTTTTGTCTACTGTGTCTATATTTTTGCAGTGTTTCATCAGCAGAACAATCCAAAAACACATTAAATAACAGTGAAGTAAACATCCCACTGAAGAGTATGTCTATCCCTCACAGACTCGCTTTCAGTCCTGTTAAAAATCAACGATGGCGCTGCTGTGAATAAAGTCAGTACCGCCAATCCAGTTGGTCCTGACAGAAATAAATGAATTGCCAGGGCAATAAGTTGTCATATTAGATATGTACATTTCTAAGGACTCTAAATTATCAACATGGTCAAAACTGAAAAAACCGGTCAGACAATCCACATGCCTTCTGTCTTTTGGCTGTGAAGACAACTTTAATGATTTTTTATAAAGTAAGTTTACATAAGAATAACTTTTATATTTTTAGTAATATTTTGAGATGAACACCTACTCTACTGAAGCAACTTAGGTTTACACGATTACTTGCTTATCAATTAATAAGTAAAAAAAATTGGGACTGAAAAAAAGTGTTTTATTTCCTTGAGTTTTCTTGAGTATGAGCTCCATATTCTCTTATATCATACTATATGAGCCATATAAAAGCCTGATGTATCAAATATGATACTCATAAAGCACATATGCAAACTTTCATTATATATATATTTATACCACGGGCTGTTTAAATACTTGATTCTGATTGGCTGGAAGGTGTGCAGTAAAACCGTTTAATGCACAGGTATTTCCAGTCAGTTTGATTACAGTTCGAAATCAATCCGCTACTATAAACATTAGTAACCATAGTAACAGAGTTACACTTGCAAACAGAGTGCGAGAGAGACACATATCATAT
Source organism: Tiaroga cobitis (assembly GCA_030578255.1). Taxonomy (NCBI): domain Eukaryota; kingdom Metazoa; phylum Chordata; class Actinopteri; order Cypriniformes; family Leuciscidae; genus Tiaroga; species Tiaroga cobitis. The sequence continues at coordinate 39,777,735 of CM060609.1, read as the reverse complement.
GAAAACGTTTATTTAGGTAGGCTCAGAGCCATAGAGAGAAAGAGTTTATCTTGATGTCTCTTTGATGTCGCCGCGATGGCTGTCACGTGGATCATGTAAGCCCCAATAGTTCCAAAACATACGCTGGCTGTCATTTTCTTCTATGGGACAGACAGCAGCGATTGCATTATTAAACGGTACATATAAAATAAAACACACACCCAAGTACTTTTTCAGCTGTTACTGCATTAATGCATTTTGTTAATGTCAGTTTTGCATTTGGAGAGGCAGGGTGACAACGAAATACTGTAGTATTACTTAGATACGTTTTAGGCTTTTTTTTTTTTTCGAGGGAAAAGACAGAGCTAGATAAGATTGAAGCCGACAAAGATGAGGTCAATACGAAAAAAACAACTAAATGGGCAGTTAAAACGTTCAGTGACTTTTTTGCGCCAAAGACAGAACAATAATTTCGAGACCTACTTTGCTTCTCTTTTAAATGAGACATTGCGGTACGTTAGTTGTATGCCTCTGTTCAGTCTACCGCTGGACGCGAACAGTGTTGCAAGTTTGATGTGTCTCAGAGCAGGTATAAACAATCACATTACAAAATACAATACATTTCAATAAATGTAATGTGTCTTTATAGTAATCGTGGCTAGAGACACCGGTTTTATTTCTCACTCTACAATTAATTTAAATTGTCACTGTGTTGCCTGTCATTCATAAATAATTTTAATAAATCCATTAAAGAATCATTCTCTGTCTCTCTCTCTCTTTTAATAATTATTTTAAATAAATGTGATAATTCATTCAAATAAAAGCAATCCGATGGCTCTACTTTATTTAAAGTGGACGGAGTGCTAGAACTAACGAGCCGTAACTTAAGAAAATAACCGTCATTTTTACACGTCTGTTAAAAAATTACACTGTAAACATCAGTTATAGCTTTAACTTCTTTTTAATTTGGCAAATAACCGAGGTATAAGCGGGATAATCCACGGCTAGCCATGCATTAAAGGATTTTAATGCACGACGTAGAGGTTCTTCGCCTCTACGTCGTGCATTAAAATCCTTTAATGCATGGCTAGCCATGGATTATCCCTTACATATTTCATCTAAAGTTTCAACAAACAAAAAAAATATTTTTTTGAGTATTGTTTTATGTCAGTTGAAGTACTAATATTACTAACTAAAATAAAACTACATCTGACATTAAAAAAAGAAACTAAAAATATTTAGAAATATTTTTTAAAAATCAGGACCGAATAAAAAAAAGTTAATTCAAAATATTAAGAACTGTGATAGTATATAAATAATGATAAAGTGACACAGGTTTAGCACAATGTTCACTGCTAAATGGAGCGAAAATGACAAAAAAAGCACCAAAAAAGTAGTTCATACAGTATGAGTTGTGTGTTATATTTTAAGCTGTGACCAGACAGACTGTCATTTAGGTAATCTGCGGCAGCTCTCAAATCTGCCCATTTCATATTTACCACATGAAGACTTGAAGAGTGAAGGCATTGGTTCTCGATTTTCAGTGAATGTGCTGCACAGTAAAAACTCCACCTAAATCTGGTCTGCTGGTTTAAGAAGGTTTCTCAGCCTCACCAACTTGTTATTTAGCTGGACAACTATCTGAAAAGTGCCAATAAACCAGCTAGGACCGGTAGACACAAAGACATTGTGTGCATATTGCTTACTTTTATCCTTGCAAATTTCAATTCTCATTTTTAGGTGCGCATTTCCTATCTCAGCAGGGTTTGCAGGTGTTCTGAGTGTAGCCCAAGTTCTCTCTGTCCCAGCGGGAAACACAGGCTTTCAGAAGCTTTTAGATAGGGAATCTAACACAGATCTCGCGCCCTGCACAGAAACACAGCGGGTGGCGCTTGAGTGAATGATGCACAGCTGTAGAACGGCAGGGAGTCCTGAGTGAGACGTTAAAAGAGTTCCTATGTCTCTATTTTCGGCTCTTATTGCTGTAATACCTTCAAACTAATTTTCCTTGCCTTACGTGCCAGCAGCAGGGGATGCTAACGTGTTAGCAAGAGTTAGCATGTTCTGCCATGATTGAACAAATATGATAGTGAGGAAGATAAATGTACGCTCTGCTTCTATACCACCTATTAAAACTCTTAATCAGAATTGTATTTTTGTAGCTTTTAGTCCATGTCTATGTCATATATGCTAGCATGCGTAAACAACAGCAATATTTCAGATAGGGATATACAAACTAAAGCCCTACATGATACCGACTGCTAGCATTAGCAGGTAGCTAATCATGGTCTCTAACTGTGACAATAAATAAAGGCTGTTGGCCTTTATTTTTCTAATTTCTATTTAATTTAGAATACACTGACAGCTAACGGAACATTGTCATAAATGTAAAACAAGAGCCATTTCCAGTTTGTACAGGAGAGGGCAGAACAACCCTTGTTTTGTGCCTCTAATTAATGGAAAGTTACATTGGAGTCATTATAGATGCCAGATAGAAGACATGAACTCTACCTGACCTCTCACAGTTTGTGCGAGAAACTGCCAGAGGTCAGGTAAAGTTCAGAAATGTTGACATTTCCATAAAGTTAATAACAATTTGAAAAAAAAAGGCACACTAAGAGAAATCAAATGCCTGAAAGGGATAGTTCACCCAAAAATGAAAATTCTGTCATAATTACTCCCATAATTACTAATTTGTCGTTCCAAACCTGTAAGACTTTGGTTCAGAACACAAATGAAGATCTTTTTGATGAAATCTGAGAGCTTTCTGTCCCTCCATTTGACAGCTACGCAACTGACACTTCAAAAACTTCATTAACGGATCATAAAACTATTCCATTTTTTAATTGAGTGGTTTAGTCCAAATTTTCTGAAGAGACTCGATCGATTTATACGATGAACAGATTTAATTTTGAGGGAAAAGATGGATAACTGACTCAGAAAAAGGATATAGAATAAAAAAGTAATATGCCTTTATTGTGTTATCAATCAGACCAATAGTGATTAAAAAGGCTAATTATGGCTGATACTAATGCAATCACTTCATTGTTTTATTTTATAAAATATATCTTTATTCCTTATTATCTCCTTATTTATTTTCCACATAATACAAGCTCATGAGACATTGTCTTCTCTGTTTCTCTAGGGTAAAAAGGGGGACGCAGGATTGCCGGGAGTTGATGGTCTTCCAGGACCACCTGTAAGAACCACCAGAACATTCAGTCTTAGTCTGAGCAGAACCCTCTGCCCTTTATTTCTCTTGTCAAGTGTGATTGCATTTTGGGTTTGTTTTTATAATTGTTCAGAATGAAATACTACTGCTACTGCATAGCCTACTATGTATATATTTTTTAAAAGGATACAAAAAAAACAGTAAGTGTTTTGACAAATAATAGTTTACTTACATACTTCATATGTGCAGAAAATAGTATATAGTTCATACTGCAGAAATAGTATTAAAGAGTATTATGATTAGATGGCATTCTGAACATGATTATGTATTAAAGGGGTCATCGGATGCAAAAATCACTTTAATATGGTGTTTGCATATAAATGTGTCTTTGCAGTGTGTGGACACAACCACCACGACCGCTGACGAACTGTCCCGTATTAGCATATTTCCGCCCATTTGTATACTGTCTGCCAAGGCAGCACTTGTGTCTTGTGTCGACCATAGATATCCATAATAAAGGCTAGATGTCTTACGGCGGAGTCTCTATCGGCATCACCGGCGGCCATCTTGTCACAGGCAAGCTTTCTGGCGGGCTCTGCTTGTGTAAGATGAGTGATCAGCACGAACGCAAATACTCTTATCTCGTTGAAATCTTGACGGATTTACAAACGGTTTGGTTTCTTACAAACGTTATTAACGTGGCTATAATTCTGGATGATTATTTATTTATACACTTATTATTCATAAGTATGCAGTGTCATAACTACATGTCTGACGTTTATAACAAACCAAACCGTTTGAAAATCGGTAGAAAATTGAGCAAGTTATGGTTATTTAAAAAGTACATGCACCATTAAAACACAATGTTACGAGTGAGCGAGCTGCCTGTGACAAGATGGCCGCCAGGTGCGGACGTCGACCTCCATTGGCCAGCAGCGTGGACGAGACATCTAGCATTTTATTATGGATATCTATGGTGTCGACAGCCCCATTGAAGAGAAGGGGGGTGAGCAGTTGCTCATTATCATTTAAAGAGACATGCACGAAACGGGTCGCTGTGAACAGAGCTGTTTTTGAGGAGGTGAAAAGTGTGTTGTTTTACACAACCATTGAGGAATTTTAACCAAGGCATGTTACAAACTTTACATGAAGATCCTAAAGAATCATACCAACTTGTGGAAAATGGGCATCCGATGATCCCTTTTAAAAAAAAAAATCGAAAGTCTTTTTAGAGTAACAGTGACCTCTAGTGGTTACATAATCATTCAGATTAAAAGACAAAACATGTTTTGGTAAAGTTAAAGCATTGAATTTCTAGTGTAACATACCAAGTTTTATTTTTGTTTTTAGGGTCCTCAGGGGCCTCCTGGACTTGGTGGCAGCCCTGGACAGACGGGACCTCCAGTAAGTTTACATACACCAAAGTAATATGTCACAGCCACAGAATAGTATACAGATGATATTAAATTGATCTGTTTGTTCTGACAGGGATTACCCGGTGAAATCGGCTTCCCGGGAAAACTAGGAGAAGCGGGAAAACCAGTGAGTCGCTGTGACTTAACCCTGAGAACTCAAGCATATTGTCCACACTTCAACAATCTGTTACCTTATTAACGGGACACTCATTTGAAGTGTGGAAAAACTGGAAATAATGATTTTAATGGTAATTATTTTTTCAGGGTCTGCCAGGAAAAGATGGATTGGATGGTTTCCCTGGAAACGACGGCGAGAAGGTTAGAACTGTTTTAATGAGGCAAACTGTGAACTCAGTTCTCTGGAGGCAGAACTTCATCGTTTATACACTCGTCGAAAGGCCAGATCTGGTTTTTGACCTTTTCATTTGTGTTTTTGTTGCACTACAGTTTTTGTAATTATTTTGCATTTCCATTAGGGGCAACGAGGAGAACCCGGACAGGACGGTTTCGCTGGTAAACCGGGATCGAAGGTAAAGGGTGGTTTGTGGACTAGTTGTTTAAGATCTGGGTTGGAAATCCGTTTTTTTTTTTTTTTATCACTAATGCTACTTTGTCTTTCTCTCAGGGAGATGAAGGCCCTCCAGGACCCCGAGGACCTGCAGGTGAACGGGTGAGGAAAGCAAAACTTAAATGAGTTTTGAGAATGCCTTGGCAAAAGCACATATGAAACGGCTGTCTTGTTCTGTCTCAGGGAGAGCCTGGTTTGGGTGGGCAGGTCGGCCCGATGGGACCCAAAGGAGAGAGAGGAGGCCAAGTAAGACTGTATACAATATGGACGTTTGTTTGAAAGAATCAAAATCTCTCTCTGCTCTCTTGATGTTTCGAGAATCAGGTGTTTCATTGATTAACAGAATCAATAGATATTGATTTGTTAAAAATATCAGGATCTACTGTAGAAAAACTCTACTGTGAGAACCATCATCTATTCACTTCTCATAAGACATGTCCAGACTATTATTCAGCACAAAGATGGTGAAATATACGAAATTAGTCTTGTTAATGTCAGTTTGAGTCATGCGTTTGTCAGATCTTCATCCGTCTGTCTGTCTTGTAGGGGGAGAGAGGGAAAGATGGAGCTACTGGCTTGAAAGGAGACAAAGGAGACAAGGTGAGAAGCAAAAAGACTGCTGGAAATGTGCATAATACAGTATAGGTTAGGGGCTAGTAAGGTTTTTTTTTTATAGTTTAAAAAAAGAAAAAGAAATTTATACTTGTATCCAGCAAGAACGTGTTAAATTGATGAAAAGAGACAAAAATACATTTACAAAAGATTTCAATTTCAAATAAATGCTGCTATTTTGAACTTTGTATTCATCAAAGAATCCTAAACAGCACGACTGTTTTCAACATTGATGATATTAACAAATACTATCACAGTTTCTTCAGAAGCAAATCATTTGTGCATTGTGATATAAACACAACAGGCTTCCAGAGGGCCGTTTTTGAGCATGTGTTGCTGTAGGTTTCACACATGTCAGTGATGGTCTCCTGAGGGCATGAGGTTGTTAATGAGATCATTAACATGCTGACAGGATGAGGATATAACCTCTCTATGTGACTGTTTTTCATTCATACAGGGTGAGGTGGGCCCCAGAGGTCCAGCCGGGGTCCCAGGCAATGTGAGTACAGTTGATAGTTGACACATTGCATACAAATATAACCATATAAATATACATTTACAGATGATATAAATAATCACCTGATTTCTGATGTAAGTAATACATCAGATGAATAAATGAGAATAGAAGTTTTTAGTTCAAGTTTTTAGTGTTTAATCATGTATTGATTCAGCTGATGAATGTGGCTCTTAATTCACAGTATTTGTGTTTTTTTTAATTTTCTGTAGGTGGCCAATGTGATTCCTGAACCTGGCGAGCCGGTAAGTTGTCGGTTTTGTCTTGATTTTGAGCATATTTTGAGTAATAGATATTGAGAATAGTTTGTTAATAGATATTGTGAGTATGTCTTATTTAAGTGTGTTCGTGCTGTCTGTCTTTACCCTGAACGATATTTTGATAGATTTTAATTGATGCACTCACTTTTAAGTTGAAATACTTTTTGGGGCCACTGTATAATATAATAAACCACATATTTTGCCTGTTTTACATTCACATTTTAAATTTCCTGATCTTTAGGGCAAGCCGGGAGAGAAGGGAGAGAAAGGAGATCAAGGAAAACCAGGCGAGATGGTGAGCTTTCCAACACTTTCAGAATCATTTTAAAATGTAATGAACTACTGTATCTTTTCCAGGTTGTAGGAATCATCTCAAGAGGGCAGAAGAGAGTCAGGTTTGGTTGTACTAGTCTCTTGTGCGTCTGAAAATGTTCATTTACAGAATCACTTTACTGTGACTAGTGCAGACATAATAAAGTCTGCTGTCAGTTTGAGGAATCATGAGGCAAATATACTTGAAAGGCAACAGCTAAATATGTGCATTTCATTTCTGAGAACAGCCACCTGAAGTGTTTCACGGATTATTTGACAATAGATATTAAGGGATTCAATGTTGCATAAAGGAATATTAATAAACATGAAGGTCAGGGGCGTTGCAACCCATCAGCTGATATCATGCACCTCTGTGTGCTCACATTAAAACCACCATTCTGCTATAGGACACCATTTGCTATAGTTTTAGCACCTGATAATATCTCAAAACAGGTGAAGGTGCCTTTTTAACCCCGATCTATTAATAAAGCAGATCCTGGGCGTCTATTCACAGATCAGTGCTATTGACATTTACTGTAGCTGTTTAAAAGTTGTTGTTTTATTTTGTTAAAGTGTTGACATTTCAGTTTTGACATCTCCAAGATGAGCTTTTCTGCATACTCAATCTCTTGACTAATTAATATTAAAATAAGAAAATAAAGAAAATAAGCCAATAAATTCTGAAAGGCTGAACAACTCAAGCACATCTTTACAGGACATCAGTTTATAAATATCAAAGTGAAAGTTTGGCTGATGAATATAATTAGGTCACATAACCAAATCATCTAGGAAGATTAGTGTGGGATAATTCATATTTATGTGGTCATATTGACTGGCGCATCTTCCGCCCTCCCACTCTAACACTAATAATGTCAGTTAATGCTTTATAATTATTATATTATAAAAAAAAAAATCATATTTCTGTAGCTGAACTCATGAAAGTTCTCTCCGTCATGCACTCATCTAATAAAATAGTCCAGACACCAAGCAGTGCATCAGTTACAGAAACACAGACAAGCTTGTTACGATGATGTATCTGCTCTCACCTGAATGTATTAGTGTGAAATGAGAAATCTCTGTTGAATTACTGCAGTTCTCACTAGTCAGGCCAAATGCAATCATTTCTGTCAGAGAAACTGCCCTGACGTCATCTTAAAAGAGAGCCAGGTTTCATATCTGGAGTGCAGCGTAAACTTTATGAGATTTCAAAGTCACCATGGCTGGATAAACTAAAGTATATTATTAAAACATTCACATTCAATTACACATTAGTACACACTTTGAGGATATTATGGCATACATTAAGACTTGTTACTAAAATGAATCTGATAACCTTCACAATCTCTAATATTCCCAGGGTCAAAGAGGACTTCCTGGAGAGCAGGGATTCAGAGGGCACTCCGGACCTGCGGTAAACCAGAAACGATCCTTTATGAAACATCTGAGCTGCTTTCAATTCATTCACATCAGACAAACTACTGAATATATGATAATTGTTAATCCTTAACCTTCATACTCCAGTCATACTTGTGGAAATGTCAGTGATTTTTCGAGAAATGGATACGTTTCTTCTGTCTTGATGTCTTTCTCCTGTTGGTGTGAACAGGGCCCTAAGGGTGACGCTGGTGATAAAGGAGAGGCAGGGAGACATGGAGACCCAGTGAGTTTGTCGTCTTCTCACACATGAATGCATTGTTTGTTTCCTGAACTTTTCACTGTCAAACTCTTCACTTTCTTCAGGGTCCGCCCGGATTGATGGGCCCTCAGGGGCTCCGAGGGCTGCCAGGCAACGTGGTACGTTCTTAAATAAATGACATCCAAAATACAAGATCCATTTTAGGAAACGTACAATTTGTGTCAAATGTGTAAATGCATATGGTGTCATATAAGCAGGTTGTAATTTTTCTGGTAGTGATCTCATGAACAAATACGTTTTAAACTTGAACTTTTGCAAGTGTAAACATCTTGTCTGTGTGTTTTTCAGGGTATTCCAGGCAGCATCGGTCCACCTGGTATCGCTGGACAGAGAGGAGAGAAGGTACAGAAATGAAATATTCAATTAAAACAAATTATATATATGTGTGTGTATATATACACTGATGAGCCAAAACATTATGACCAGTCACAGGTGAAGCGAATATTATTGATCATCTCCTAACAAGGTCCCATATTAAGGTCTCGGTAGATAAGATGGTAAGCAAACCATCAGTTTGCGTAATCAGTGTGTTGGATGCAGGAGAAATGCGCAGGAATAAAGATCTGAGTGACTTTGACAAGGGCCAGATTGCTGTGGCAAGGCGACTGGATCAGAGTATCTCTGAAACGGCAAGGCTTGTGTGTCTCTCCCGGTCAGGAGTGCTGAGAATATACCAACAGTGATCTGAGGAGGAACAAACCACAAACCGGTGACGGTGTTGAACGCCTGAGGCTTATCGATGCACGAGGGCAATGAAGACTATCCCGTCTGGTCCGAGCCAACAGAAGGTCTACTGTGGCACAAATCACACAAGAATTTTGTGTTTTCACACCTATAGATCGTTGTTTTGGTCCGAAACAGAGACTTAATTTGTTACAATGCTGCATTTTCTTCTAAGTTCAGTTCGCTTTCACAAGGCAACCTTTAAAGGGTTAGTTCACCCAAAAACGAAAATTCTGTCAGTAATTACTCACCCTCATGTTGTTCCAACCCCGTAAGACCTTCGTTCATCTTCGGAACACGAATTAAGATATTTTTGATGAAATCTGAGAGCTGGATCACTCCTCCATACTAGTCCATAGGCTTCTTCAGGGATTGAACTTGCCGGCCTCGAAAAGTTAGTAAAGACATCGTTAAAATAGTCCAAGTGACTATACAGTGGCTCAATCTTAAGTTTATCAAGGGACGAGAATACTTTTTGTGCGCAAAAACAAACAAAAATAACGACTTTATTTCAACTATTCATTTCCTTCTCTTTGGGCCTCTAGTCAGTTAAACTAGTGTAATTGCGTAGAGCTACGTCACACGTAGGCTCGCTATTGGCCGACGCTGGTCATGTGCGTGATGCGTGTGACGTACAACAACAGAAGCGTACGCTATTACACTAGTGAACTGACTCGAGGCCCACAGAGAAGGAAATGAATAGTTGAAATAAAGTCGTTATTTTTGTTTGTTGTTGCGCACACAAAAGTATTCTCGTCGCTTGATAAACTTAAGATTGAGCCACTGTAGTCACTTGGACTATTTTAACGATGTCTTTAATAACTTTTCGAGGCCGGCAAGTTCAATCCCTGAAGAAGCCTGTGGACTAGTATGTAGGAGTGATCCAGCTCTCAGATTTCATCAAAAATATCTTAATTCGTGTTCCAAAGATGAACGACGGTCTTACGGGGTTGGAACAACATGAGGGCGAGTAATTACTGACAGAATTTTCATTTTTGGGTGAACTAACCCTTTAAAAGTGTACTAAAATGTGTTCACGCAAGTCACATGCGAGTACAACTGTCCTCTTATTAGTCAGAGTTTCCTCTGCGTCATCCATCAAGATGATTGACAAGTTTGCTCCATGAGCCTATTGTGGCTTTAGACACACGCAAACACTATAAGCATGTTATAATGCAGCTAGAGCAGGAATCAAGGCTTCATGAAACAGCATTGTGCTCTTTAGGTTTTCAATATAACTAATGTGCTCACTCACAGAATCAAACACTACTGCTATTTATATAGCGCATGTCCCGTTATGAATTATAATACCATTTGTTTCATTGGTCCGTTAATTCGGATTGCTTTCACACCTCAAGCGAACCGCCCCAGAGTAGAGGCGATCTCAGAGCGATTGTTTTGGTGTGGATCCGAGCACGATTGCCGTGTTCACATATGTCTAAAGGGAGAAAACACACCAGGTTTCGAAACAAACGCTCACATGTGAAAGCAATGATGGTTATGGAAGGAATGCATCATAACACACGGTGCATTACACTATGCTGCGTATGAGGCTGAGTAGCCACAGACCAATCAGAGTGCCTTCCATGACCCCTGTCTACTGTCGAAAACGCCTACAATGGGCGTACATGAGCGTCAGAACTGGACCTTGTACGATTGGAAGAAGGACATCTGGTCCGATGAGTCCTGTTTTCTTTTACATCACATGGCCGTGTACGTGTGCACCGATAACCCGTGGAAGTGATGCACTGTGGGACGACGACAAGCCGGTGGAAAGAGTGTAACGCTCTGATCAATGTTCTGCTGGGAAACCCTGGGTCCGACCATTCATGCGGACACATGCCACCTATCTAAACATTGTTGCAGACCAGGTACAACCCTTCATGACAATACTGTTCCCTGGTGGAGTTGGCCTCACTGCCACACTGCACACATTGTTCAGAAATAGTTTGAGTAACATGATGAAGGGTCCAAATTGCCCAGATCTCATGGATGCCTTGGTGGGTCGACGCTGTTTTGGCAGCACACCAACAGCATACTAGGCTGGTGGCCATAATGTTTTGGCTCATCAATGGATTATTGTATCAAGTTATTTTTTTATCATGAAACATAATTTACCCTGTCTGAATCATAATTTTTTTCTAGGGACATGTAGGTTTTTTTTGTTTGTATTTATGGCTGTTTATATGCCACCAGGGAGATGCAGGTAAAGATGGTCCTTCTGGACCCCCTGGTCCAACCGGTGAGCCTGGTTTAAGAGGAGAAATCGGTTTGCCAGGAAAAGGCAAAGAGGGAACAAAGGTAATGCCTTCATTTTGTGATTCATAAGCTTGATAACATGGATTATTATTTTGTTACTGATGTGACTTTGTTAAAATTGCAAATGTTCTATGTGTATTCTCAAAACTACTGGCCAATTAGCTTTAGAAGAAAAGAGCATGCATTACGTTTCATTCTTGTTTTAAGGTTTCCCGTCATGAGCGTGTAAGTTTGCATTTAATAAGCTGTTTACATCTTGTGCTCTGGAGAATCTTAAAGTTGTTTACCCTAACTTTTTCCATTTATATTTGCTGATTGTGGTTAAAAGCACTGAAACGTGGAGAATAAAACTACCACACATTAAACTAATGAGTCAATGAGACTGTGGCTGCAGGTGTTACAGGGGAACTGGGGTTGTTTTATAGTTACTGCTGCCTTATTTTTCCAGCTATACACACACGCACACAGTTTATCCAACAGAGATACATGCTTATTAACACGTGTGTGTGTGTAATAATCAAATGGATTTGTATGCCGTATTATTGGCACCAAACAAAATGGCATCACGTTTTTCAGTCTCTCATGACTTAAAAGTCTCTGTATGACTTTAAAAAACTTTGAATGAAATAATCCCTTAAATAATAAACTAAATATGCTTTTGTGAGAGGGAAAATGAAAGGACTAATACAATATTGAGAAATAGAGAAGCCAGAAGCACAGTATTACTCTGCTTTGTGTAATTACAGGGTGATACAGGACCTCCGGGTCCAGCTGGACCTCCCGGACTGAAGGTAATGAGACTTCTATGTGGGTTTTTTCTTGTTAGAAGAAAGAAACAGACTTTATTTTGTCTTCCATCAGCATGAAATATATTTTTGGGCATTTTTTTTATATCATGAGCAGGTGCGTGTTCCCCAGAGGCAAAAGCTGAATCACTTTTCATTGGCATTTCATTTATGTGATGGTTTTTAATGAAATGTCAGACAACCACATAATGATAGCAAAGACGTTTTCCTGGGGAAAAAGTACCAGATATTCATTTTGCTACTGTATCAATCAGTGCTTTACCAGTGCTCGACTTAATAAATGCCGGACATACACTCTCGTTTAAAGGTTTAGGTTCAGTAAGATATTTTTTAAAAGCTTTTAACCAGAAAGAATGCATTAAATTGATCAAAAGTTACAGTTGAGACATTTATAGTATTACAAAAGATTTCTATTTCAAAGAAAATTCCATTTATCAAAGAATTCTGGAAACTGTTTCCACAAATGATTCCACAAAATGAAGCAGCACAACTGTTTTCAACATAGATAATGATAATAAATGTTTCTTGAGGATCAAATCATCATATTAGAATGATTTCTGAAGGAGTAATGAGGCTGAAAATTCAGCTTTGATTACAGGAATAAATTACAATTCAAATATATTCAAATAGAAAACACTTATTTTAAACTGTACTATTATTTTACAATATTACTGTATTTTTGAGACGGAAAAATTGTAGATAGATAGATAGATAGATAGATAGATAGATAGATAGATAGATAGATAGATTACCATACTAAATATATTACAATAAAGATGCAAATTAGAGTATATTATAATATTAGAAACACAAAAGAACAATCTCTTATGCAACAATAAAGTGGAATTATAATTATTCAACCCTGTTTATCACTTTTTATTTTGTGTTTTAGGGCTTGCCCGGCCCACAGGGCATGCAGGGAATGCCAGGAAACAGAGGACAAGCAGGAGAGGGAACCACTGGACCCCAGGTACAGACACACACACAGTCATGCTATCTGCTCATTCTTCCATTGCAATATCCAATCAAAATGCATTCATTTTCACATAAGCACTAATATTAGCAACGCAAATAACTCCAAAAAAAACCCTATGGCCAAAAAGTGACCTTTAAACTGACTTTAAAATTTGCCATGAATTTGGAAAATGGGTTAAAACCAGTGTAACTGTAAAAATGCCTGTTTGTCCGTGCATATGCCATTGTTTGCTGTAGTTTGAGTGAACACATTTGCCTTTCTCAGGGGCCTCCCGGACCTCCAGGGCCAACAGGAGTCGCGGTAAACAATCTCTTTATATTTAAATCACTTTCAAATGAGACAGATGCTCACAGAACAGCCTTAAGTGACGTGTCATGTTTGATATTCAGGGTTTGAGAGGACCTCCAGGAGTGAGCGGACCACAGGGACCCGCTGGACATAATGTAAGATTCATTTTGATTTACTTGTACCGGGACAATTCTGTTATTGTAGCACTATTAGCTAAAGGCTACATGTAAACTGTAGTCCTTGGGATCAGATGATTCATATGGCCTTGGATACACCATGTTACATGTTTTGTTTTGCATCAATACTTTTAAATGAGTTCTTAAAACCGCGCAGCACACAACCGAAGACGCTCTGTAATTTGGGCCTGTAATTTGCGACATGCTAATGATAGTTAGTAGCAGAGGTGGAAAGAGTAATAAAATATTCTACTCAAGTAAAAGTACTACTACTTCAATGAAATTTTACTTAAGTACAAGTAAAATTACCGGTCTAAAAATCTACTCAAGTAAAAGTAAAAACTAGCTTATTTAAAATGTACTCAGAGTAAAAGTTACTGAGTTACTTTTTTAACAGCGGGGGTGGGGGACTCTCCCGTGTATGGTGGTAATGGTAGGAGATTTTCACAGTATGATAACGTCTAAGAAAATATCATGGTTTACAGTATTAATCATTTATTAAATAAATAAACTGTATTATTAAATTATGGTTATTATTTTTATCATCAGTTACAATGACAGTTAAATTAATGAAAACTGTTTTTTTTTGTTTTGTTTTTTTTGCTTTTATTATAACAAACTTGAAACCATTTGTTTGTTTTGTTAATTAAAATTTTTCAATTTCAATAAAACATGTCCAATCAATTAAATTTGATAATTGATAATGAATTAGATTAACAACTTATTTTTAACGTTAATAATTTATTAAAATGTTTAAGAATAATATTGTCCTATGAAATGTATTTATTCAGAAAATGAATGTTTCTTTTTATGATTTAATCCAAATATATTATCAAAAACGGTGGTAATCAAATTTAAATTTAAACTTGTGTCCTTTTGGGGAAGCGCTGCAAAAACGGATTTACTAAATTAAACCATGGACAAAAAAATATATTCCTTTAATGTTTAAATAAAATGTATTATTATTGTTGTTATTATTATTATTTTGAGAAGTAGAATAGTAATATATTTCTGTCATAATTTCTCCTAGTAAAACCGAACTTTTATTTTGACGGGTTGTAGTGAAGACCAAAAATGTAGAAAAGTGTTTCAAAGTGTAGTTGACAATGGTTTTGTTTTTCTCAAATAAAATGATGAAAATGCTCATTAGGCGTTCTCTCAGAGCAGCTCTGGAAACGTTCATGTATTATATCCTCAAATTGTTTGTGAGACGGTGAAAACACCATGAACGTCACGCGTACTTGATGTTACTCCAAGTATGTAGTAGAAAAAGCGGCGCAGCTCAGCAGAACAAATAGGGATATATTTACATGCAGTATTTTTGTGCTTAAATATTCAAAGACCATGTCGCGATTGGATTTATTGCACAGTTCTACTTTCCATGTATTCGTGCATCCATTATTTTGCGTGTTTTACGTGACATCTGCGTTATGTGAATTCCATTTTCATGACTGGTTTCTGGGATTCCCTCAGCATCACGTAAATCATTCGGCCTTAAATTATTATCGGGACATACCTTTATCTGCAGGAGGGATGGTGTGTCCTATGTATATCCTCCTTTTGCAGCCACTTTGCGTCCACATTTTTTGCAAATTAGATATTTATCCTCGAGGACAACCACGTTTTTTTTCTACAAAGTATTTTCATACTGGCCATAATCCGCTTCATAAGACTTCGAGGGCGCTTCGCTTTCAGCTTCAGCTGGGTCTGCGTCACCTTTGTGCGTTTGTTCTCCCGCCCTTCAACCAATGCAGTAGTTTCCGGAGTGTGATTTTTTTTTTTTTTTTTTTCTTGTATTATTTTTTACTCAGTAACGGATATGATTTCAAATGTAGCGAAGTAAAATACTTCAAACAAAACGTACTTAAGTAAAAGTAAAAGTACAGATTTTAAAAACTACTTTAAAAAGTAGAAGTACACAAAAAAACTACTTAATTACGTAACGCGAGTAAATGTAATTCGTTACTTTCCACCTCTGGTTAGTAGCAGGTTGTATTTATAATTCAGTGAGATTTCATATTCACATTTTAGTGATTTTTTATTTATTTATTAAAAAAACAAGATTTGCAATTAAAACTGGTCCATTTTTACAGAAGTTTAAAGGAGTAAAGATCTACTTGCGTTAGTGGTTCAAGTTAGTAATGCAGGTAGTACTATTCATATTGCTTAAATTTAGATTTACCACTTAACTGCTTAGCAAACTGGTTTCATTTTTTTAAATCCACATAATTACATAAATTAAACACAGTCATTCGACATCTCAGATGGAGCATCTTTAGCTTCCATTAATCATATTATAGCTGTACAATGACAGTGAAGTGCTTTACTATTCAATCCCGAATCGTGATGCAGAATTAAACCAGTTTCACTGCCCTGCTGTGGATCTCATTCAGTCTTCTTGGGGATTCAGTGTCAGTTTGTGACTAACACGGTTTGAATGTGCTTTCCTGTGGTGAGGATCATCAGCAGGAGTCATTCTCATGTACGTGTTTGTGTGTGTGTGTGTGTGTGTGTGTCTACCTGCAGGGTTTACCAGGAAGACCTGGAGAGAAGGGCTCAACTGGAGAACCAGTGAGTGATACCTGTTCATCATTTAAATATGGAATCATCAAATCAGCTGACATTTAATATTCACCTGCTGCTGATGGATCATATATGCAGTTAATTAAGTGTTTTTTTGAGTTTTGTTTTCCAAACCTCTTTTCCAGGGAAAAGCTGCAGACCTTTCTGATCTGAAGGTAACAGTCATCCATCCATCCATCCATCCATCCATCCTTCTATCCATTTATCCACCCACTCATCCACCCTTTTATCCATCCATCCATCCATCCAGCCATCCGCCCTTTTATCCATCCACTCATCCACCCATCCATCCATCCATCTATCCGCCTATCCTACCATTTGCCCATCCATCCATCCATCTATCCGCCTATCCTACCATTTGCCCATCCATCCATCCACCCATCCATGGCGGATAGGACATATTATAGGGCATTGATATTAAAGTGCATACCGTAATAGAGATCAGGATAGGGTCACACCATCCATAAGTTCTTACTTAAACTGGGACACAAGAGAGGCTTAGTAAGTCAATTTTACTTTATTTGGCTGGACTATTATATTAATTAAAGCTCCATTACACCATTAAAGCTCTCTGTAATATGTGTAGTTGCATAATATGGCATTCACCTTTATTGATCAGAAATAGTGTTGAAAACCCAGGATTTTGAGTTTATTGTGTTAGTTCTTGTTAAGTATTTCCATTCTTGTTAAGGTTGTACTGTGCCTTTTTCTCTTTCCCAGGACATTTGTTCAGATTGTCCCCCTGGACCAGCTGGACAACCAGGTACTCCAGGACCTCCTGGTGACAAAGGTCATACTGGACCACCTGGGAAAAACGGACAGGATGGATATGCGGTGAGAAATCATGATTTAGAAATCAATGTTTATTCTTTAAGCTTAATGGAACTGAAACATGACAGAACATGAAATATAAGCATTTAATCAGTTTACCTCCATTTAAAACCTCAAATAATAGATTAATTTATGAGTCTTAATTGGGATTTAACTGGTGGCTTTTGCAGGGTGCTCCTGGACCAACAGGACCCGCAGGACCCCCTGGTGCTGATGGGACCAAGGTTAGAATGTAGACGATATATATACAGTCAAACCAAAATTTATTCAGACACCTTCAACATTTCTCACATTATCACAGTTTATTCGCTATATTTTAGAAAATGGTTATACAATATAACAAGTACTCAGAGTTATCAAATCAGTTGATATTTCACTGGTTTTGGCCATCCTTCTGTTAGACTGTCTCAAATGAATTATGTTGAATAGCTGTCAGATGTTCAATTTAACTACACAATTAGATAATACCAATTTAGGTCAACCAATTACCAAGCAATGCTTCATTTTGTTCAGTCTGCGGTGTAAAAAGGTTGCATTACCAATTAAAGAAAAAAAATAAATAAAAGCAAAACATGGTCAGGTCAAAGTGTCTGAATAATTGGTCCCAAATTTGTATGAATTTTACTGGTAGTCCACTGTATGAAGAATTTTTAGGTATAATATGTCACAGTTTACTTTATTTTGCTATCCTCACTTACATAAATGAACTATAGTGTCCTGCACCCACTAGTAAAAAAAAAGATCAAAAATGATATCTGGTGTCTGAATAATATTTGGTTTGACTGTACACATCACACATGCATATTCTTTAAGTCTACCTACCCTTATATGGGTGAAATATACTTGTCAACCGGCAGCATTGCATCACTGGTGTTTGTTTTAAATAACTTATTTGTGTTGCGCTGCAGGGGGTCCAAGGTGACAGAGGTCCTCCAGGAACACCTGGAGATAAGGGTGAAAAGGTACTGTCAACTTACCATTTTTCATCACTGTTAATATACTCAGTGTTTCCGCTACATTCATTCTGCCGTGGCGGGCCGCCACACCTAAAATCATCCCGCCACGGCTGCAGCTTCTCAGTGAGGTCCGATATTGTAAAGCTAAAGGCATAAAAAACATTGTAAAGCACCATAAAGTTTTCGCACTATATTCCAACACTTCTAAAGTCATTCAATAGCATAATCTTAGGTAAAAAATTATATTTAAGTCTGTAAGTGAAAGTTTATGGAAACTCATCTCTCCTCAGTCATTCTCCATTCAGCATCAAACAGCGCGTCGCGTCCGGTTACGACAGTAACACGACGACACTCTCTTCAAGATCAATGTTCCCATTATTATTCTTTATTTGTAGATAAAGGTCTATGGTTTGCACTTTGCATAAAATGACTTTATCTTGCTGGAGTTTATAGCGCTTTCTAAATCATATTCCTTTCTCCCGGGTGTCTGCTAGATTACAGCAGTGGAGTTGAGAGCACTATGAATTGTTCTTCATGCACACTGTAACTGAAATTTAAAACTGTTAAAAGAAAAGGCTCGATAAACTGTTGCATAGATATAATACATTAAGGATAGATGAATATAATCTCTTCGCTTTGTGCTTTGAACTTTTCAATGCGAAGTGCTGCGCGCTGTGACTTCACGTTGCTTCAAGTGCATCATTCTGCGCACGGGATGCGCATAATCGCTTTGCCACTCTTATTGGAGACTTTCATATTATAATACTTAGGGGATGTTTGAACACCTGTGGCAAGCGGGCGTGGCCAATTGGAATATCACTCATGGGCCACGCCCCCTGGGGAAATGGGCCTGCCACCACGGCTGGAAAAAATCCTAGAGGAAACACTGATACTGCATGTATTATATATATATTCAGGCTATTTGAAATACCATTATTTATCCTTATGCCACATCTTTCTCTCATTTATTTGCATTTTCCCAGGGCAACTCAGGACCTCCTGGTTATCCTGGGGCTGCAGGAGCCATGGGTCAACCTGTGAGTATTTTAAAGCTCCTCTTTCATAAAAGAACACTTCAAGACTGTGTAGCTACATAAAAAAAAAATGTACATTTCTGCTGTATCTATAGGGTAATGATGGAAACCCTGGACTTATTGGACCACCTGGACCTCCTGGAGAAAAGGCAAGGCTAATTTGTTTTGTTCTGTGATTTGTTGAATAGATTGCAAGACTGGAATCTGTGTTATTGATGATTGATAGTCATGAGAATGTGTTTTACCAGGGTAAAGAAGGACTGAAGGGAATTCAGGGACCTCCAGGCCTGCCGGGTCTAATGGTGAGCGATTACATCTCTTTCATCGTTTTTAAAATGTCCTGACATGTCCTGTCCTGAAGTTTTTGGTTGGGAAGATTTGGTAAGAAGTCTCTTATGCTTAAGTCTGCATTTATTTGATCAAAAATACAGTCATATTATTATTACAATTTAAAATAACTGTGACATTTTAAAATGTATTAAAATTAGAGATGCACCGATTACAATTTTCTAGGCCGATCACGATTCCGATTTTACCTTGAGTTTGACCTGCCGATACCGATTTTATTTTTTCAAACCACTTTACAGCACACACAAATATTTATTTTCTATCTTCTCTTTAATAGGACATTTTGCATAGAACATTTTTTGAACAGATAATCACTATAAAATATAACTATATAAATGAGTCCTAGTGTGGGAAATTCACACACCTCTAAAGTGCAGTGTTATGGAAGAACCATTTCCTTTTCACATCCAATATCCAATTAAAAAAATTTGATATATTTAGCAAACTAAACTTCTGTATGAAAACAGGTAATGGCAATAAAATAATATATAAATAACAAATACAAATTAAATAAATATAGCCTTGCAGTATAAAGATATTTCTCTCGCTCACACACACACACACACACAGGCCTATTGCAATCACTTGTTGTATATCAATGGCAAGTTATATTTCTCAAACAGTTCTTCTATCATCTGACACATGTCCAGCCAAGCTAAACAGGACAAGTGGAGCATGTGCAGGGAAACGATTGGGAAATAATAAAAACAAGTTTAAATGGGTAAATTTTCTATCAATATTTATGAGTCTTCATTTTCTTTCTGACATATAGCCTACTTCAGTTCTTGTTAAAACACACCAGACATGCAAATTCTTTGCATTTTGGGCACTTTTTGGATGAAATCATATTTATTTTGTCCATCAAAAGTGTGCTTTCACTTAAATTGAACGCAGCAAAAATAGATTCGGCGCCGAAACCCGCGCTTCACTGTTGCTCCCGCGACGCTCCTGCTCGACGCTCACGCGCTGCTCCGGCTCCCGGTGTGAATGCACTCATTGATTAACATGCACGCCGAAAAAAAAAAAACTCGCTGCACCTTGCGGTGTGAAACGGCCGTAATTCATGAGGTTTCCTACATGTGTGCGTTCCGTGTGCACGTGTGATGCTGATGCTGCGCGATGTTAATCATGCGGCGCCCGAGTGCATTTGACCGGCATAAAATCGGATTATGTCAGACTGACCGGCCGGTCGCCGATCATGGCCGATCACGTGAAAATCGGCCGATTCCGGTCACCAGCCGATCAATCGGTGCATCTCTAATTAAAATAGAAAATGTATTCCTGTGATCAAAGCTGAATTTTCAGCATCATCAGTGTCACGTGATCCTTCAGAAATCATTCTAATATGCTGATTTGCTGCACAATAGACATTTCTTATTATTATCAATGTTGAAAACAGTTGTGCTGCTTTTTGTGGAAGGCATAATAAAAATTTCTTTAAAAATAAATTAATAAAAAAACTATTTTGAATGGGAGTGTAAATCTAATAACTCCATGATGCTGTTTTTGTTTCCGGTGCCTACATACTGCCTGATACTACATATTCTGTGCTGAAGGGCATGATGGGTAAACACGGAAAGGATGGCAGACCAGGAGAAACAGGAGAGCCGGTATGAGTCTGATGTTCTGTGTGCATACCAGCATCCTAGCCAAGCTTAGTTCTGCATATACAGCCAGAAACAGAAAAAATAAATAAAAAAATATTATGATTATTTTCTTTTCTGCTTGTAGGGTAAACAGGGAGAGCCAGGAACACCAGGAAGAGATGGACTCAGAGGAATGCCTGTGAGTTATGACTAAAAACCTAATGAAGATTCTCTTATTCTGTATTACGGATGGACTTCTGTGGGAAGCTGGACTATTTCACCTCACACAAATGTACCATGGCATTATTATCTGCTACCTATAGGCCAAAAATAGGCTAAAATATGCACATTTATATTTGTCTTTTCCAGGGTTTCAAAGGTCACAGAGGGGAACCAGGGCCACCAGGGTCAAAGGTTAGTCAATGGCAATTGAAATTAATGCCCATAGATACTTTCATATTCAAAGCTTCAGCACTAATATATGCTCCATAAATAATCCAGAATTGTCATGAGTGCTGTTTATAAAGGCTGACCTGTCATATTGGTTACATTAGGGTGAAGATGGGAAGCAGGGTGTTCCTGGACGTGAGGGTCCAGCTGGAAAAGATGTGAGTAAACACGCAATCCATGTTGTGCGGTCCATCTCTCTATGTCAGAGGTCATTGCAGACGATGGTGTTGGCTTTTAATCGGTGTACTTGTGTTGCGCAGGGTAAAACCGGACCACCAGGGCTAGAGGGCATGAGAGGACCACGAGGAGAAACCGTGAGGATGCCTTTGATGAACCAATTAAATTGCAAAACAAAACTGCAAAACTGTGTGATTATTTTGTTGGGTCACTGTGTTTCGTCTTTTTAGGGTCAACCTGGAGAATCAGGACCAGCCGGCAAGCCCGGATCTCAGGGAAATCCAGTAAGTTTCTTATAGAATGTCAATACGGCCATGTTGTTCAATGAACTGGGATTTCGATTTACAACCACTTTTGGACCCGGAAACTGGCTCTCGCTGGTGTGTCTATTAAAGCATGGCTCTGAATTCCTATGGGGCCGCATATTGAAATAGAACACAAAGCACATCTAAAATCCCCTAAACTTTATTGAACTATATTATCAGCAATGTTTATTGTAAAGGATCACTTTGTTTTTACTGTATTTCAGGGTCAGCCAGGACACAAAGGTGATGCAGGGAGCCAAGGATTACCCGGATTCCCAGGTCCAAAAGGGCCATCGGTGAGTGATGTTGGTTTGGGACTGATGGGAATTTAATTTCTTCCATATCTAAAAGTAAAGCTTTTATGCCATTAAAACAAGCCTTTTAAATCTATAGAAATGAACAGCAGTCAACCCTAAGTGGGTATGAAGTGCTGTAGCCTGTCTGAACATGAGCAAACACTTGTGTTTTCCCCTCAGGGTCCGTCTGGTCCAATTGGCCCAGAGGGAAAACAAGTGAGTGATGGTTCTTTACTTTTCATTAATATTATATGAACACTTTTTCCTAATTTTTGAACTAACCATGTTTTTATCATAGGGCATGTTAGGAAAACCAGGAGACAGAGGACAGAAGGGAGAAAAGGTATCCATCCATCCATCCCTCCCTCCCTCCCTCCCTCCCTCCCTCCCTCATCAAATCAACACTTGTCTAACTTGGTTGCTTGTTTCTGCAGGGTGATAATGGAATAAAAGGAGACAAAGGACCCGTTGGAGATCCGGGCATTCCGGGTAACCCTGGGCCTCCCGGTAGGAAGGGTCACACGGGGATGATGGGCATGTCGGGACCCCCTGGGGAAGTGGGTCCTGCTGGGCCCCCTGGTTCTTCAGGACAGCCGGGACTCCCAGGTCTCAGAGTGAGTCTACAATAGTATTTTAAAAGAAAATTTATGATGCTGATGATGTCGAAATGATGTCATGATATTTATTACGTGTTTTTAAGGGCGAGACGCCATCACTGGAACAAATGCGACGGCTCATTCAAGAGGAACTTTCCAAACAATTGGATGGTGAGATTCATTTGAGATTCATCAAGTCAAAATGTATTTGACTTGATACTTTGCAATTTCTTTGTATATTTTCTAAACTTTCCATTGATTTTCACAGCTAAACTAGCTTACCTCATGGCTCAAATGCAACCCGCTCATATCAAGAGCACGGCTGGCCGTCCCGGTCCGCCTGGTTCCCCAGGTAAAGATGGATCTCCTGGCAGACAAGGTCTAACTGGAGAGCCTGGAATGCCTGGACAAAATGGAGCAGAAGGACCCAGAGGTCCAGTTGGTCCTAAAGGTACCACAAACTAACTTCAGATTGTTACTTTGCTCGATTGATGTTTGAAGTTTAATCTTTTCCAACCTACGCTGTTTTTTTAGGTGAACGAGGTTCAAAAGGTGAAAAGGGAGAAGACGGTGTTGGACAGAGAGGAGAGACTGGTCCAGTTGGCCCCATTGGTAAGATCTTTTGGTCATCAATGCTTGGATTTACATTGCCTCAAATGGTGTGTTTGTATGAATCTCATGAAAACTGTCAAGAAAATTTCCCAAATCCAACCAAATAATTAAACGAAAAAATAATGGAAAAGAAACCTGTTTTAGGACAAGATTTACATATTAAAGTTCCAGTATTCGACTTTAATTCAGATGATAATAATACTTTATGATTTTACGATTAATAATTATTTTAAACTATAAAATAGTAATACATGAGGGTAATATTTTTAGTATTTTCTTTATGCTTTATTTTTTTTTTTTACAATTTCGATTTTATATTTTTATATTTTGGAGAGAAATGTGCTGAGTCAATGCAAAAGTGTAAAGTGGTCCTAAAAAATATCTTAATTTTATTTCATATAATTTTAAAATAAATATCGTTTAATTTTTTCTTTTGATTTTGGAGTGAATTCTGACTCGAACATTTGAAGAGGTCTTTTCCAAAACGCTATAAATCCATTTCAATAGTTTTCAGGAAAATTACATTTTTTACCTAGACCCACACATTTTGTGAATATTCAATTTATCCTGTTAAAATGTTTTATTGGCTCAGTCTGAACATGTTAAACAATGATTATTAAATCAAACAACAATATTGTTTATGATAAATTAAAAGTTAATTTATTTTTTTTCCAAAACGCTATAAATCCATCAATTTTTTCCAAAACTGTATGGTTTGTCTTTAAAAAAAAAAAAAAACGAGAGCATGTAACATATAATCAGGGGCTCATACTATAAATTAAATTTAGTAACACATTTAGGCTAAAAGTCATTTGGTGCAGAACCTGAAAATAGTAATGATATCAATAGCTATTCAATAAGTTATTTAGTAATACATTCAGAGTCATTTTTAGTAAAGTGTCAAACCTGTAACAAGTAGGACCAATTTGTCCACTACATATGCGTAAAAAAAACAAATTATTAAAAATATTTAATAATGATAACGATATTCAAAAGTAGTGATGGGCACCCCTCCACCACACACACACACACACACACACACACATGCTTGTATAGGCTACACAGCATGTGAACAAAGCGGAGCGGCGTGACGCTTACATATAGGCTAAGTTTAAAAAAAAACTTAAACATACGTTTCATATTTATGTTTAATAATATAGGCTAATGTTTTTTTTTTTTTTCATCTATGTTGATTATATGAAAAGGGAACCGCATGAGATGAGTATGATAGGATCATAAGATGACCAATATATCGGAAAACATTTGGAATGGGTCAGACATGATTTTGACCACTTATTAAGTTTTGTTTAGTAGAAAGCCTTGCTTTAAAGTGAATTTCGTTTTGTATAAATTGTATCTTCATTTTAATCAATGTTTCATCAACAAATTGACTGGATTAATAATAAATAAATAAGCAAATATAGCAGACATATAATCAGGACACGGAAGCGCCCGCGCGTGATCTGGAGAGCATCACATAAATGAACCGAAACACAGCGATACTTGCCTCACAATCCTGAGAAGTATATCTATAAAAAGCTTGAAATGTCTACATTTAAACAAAACAATAAAAAACGAAAAGAAATTGGCTACTCTCTGCGTATAGGCTAATTCAAAGTGTGCATTTCTCTCTATAGGCGCGTTCATACTGCGAAGATGGCGAGTCAGCATAGTCAACTTTATCTTTTCAGCTATATCTGACAGAAAACACTAATTAAAAAATAAACAATTCAAAAGTTTCATGCATAGGCCTAATCATTACTTTTGTCGGTTCTTTGTGGCAAGCTTTATGCGTGAGATGCGGAATAGGCAATTAAAAAAATGGTCATTATGGTTTCTCTCCCATATTTAAATAATTAAATCAATAGAAATATGTGATTAAACTTAAATGAACTACTACTAGTCGACTAGAAAACTCACTCATTTTGAGGAATAAATGAACATAAACAAACCTCTGTTCAGAGCGCCACCCTGTTGGATTGCGTAGAACGTTCACCGAATTCTGATTAGTTGAGAGGATTTATCGCGTTTAGGCTAAAAATAGGTTTGGCGCTTATCGCGTTTTGGAAAGAAACTGCATCTTGTAGTACATTTTAAACAAGGAAATGTAGCGATTTGGCATGAAATGTTGATGGAGCAGTGAATAGGTTCAGTGCACAGCAAAATGACATGACAAACTCATTTTTTTTAAAAATGGCGTTTATCGCGTTTTGGAAAAGACCTCTTCATTTCTTTGTAAACGTGTTGTATTGATAAACGACGGCTGAGATCATATTTGCACCGCAGGTCCTGCAGGAATGCCAGGATATGGAAAAGATGGTCTTCCTGGAGCCGCAGGTGCTCAGGGAGAGCCCGGTAACCCTGGTCCTCACGGTCAGCCCGGACCTCCTGGACCGACAGGGCAGTGCGACCCCTCACAGTGTGCCTACTACGCCAGTCTGGCATCAAGACCTCACACCAAAAACGTCAAGGGCACTTAATACACCCCTCACTGTCCTGGGCTAACACCTATTTATGAACTTGGACATTCAATGAGCCAAGAATATGTTCTGTACCATCAGGAGAACTCCAGCGTCTGAAGGGTGTGTAAATATGTGTGTGCGTGTGTGTGTGTAAATGTGTGTTTGTGATGGATTTTTCACTTTGGTTAATGCCTTCTTTAACCCTGAGTTAAGTCCACTTTTAGCCCTGGGTTAAGCAACATTTCACATTTATAGACCTTATGAAGCCCCGCCCCTTTTCAGCGCTGTGCTTGTTGTGTTCTGTCTTCCGGTTTGTGTTTCCACGGCATGAAGGAAAGATCTCACTGAATTGTGAATGAACCTTTTAAAATGTTCCCGGTCTACTGACGTTTGTTATGACATCCACTTCAAACATTACAACGCTCACGATAGATTTAGCTAACTCTACAATAAGTTATTCCCCTTCATCCTCTAAATATAACAAAATATACAGTTACCGCAAAAACAGAAGTTCAAACACACGATGGCTGTGCGCTTGTTTCTCTGGTGCACAAGGTCTATAGTTATGAAAAAGTGTTAGCATTTAGCATTAGCGCTTCCAACTGTGGGTTGTGAAATCCAGCTCTAGATTAACCCTGAAAGGTGATTGTGATCATGGAAATTGTATGGGTCATTTCTATAGTGAATATATATATATATATATATATATATATATATATATATATATATATATATATAAAAAAGTGTCATTATGAACTCCACGATTTTGAATCGCTTAGATATTTTGAAGTTGCGTTCTTTCAATGAATCAGTTGAACTGGTTCACACATGGGTCAGAATTTATTCATTAGCGAGTCGTTCTGAATCAAAAGGATTTTTAAAAATCCTTACCATTAATCACAAATCGCTTGAAAGGGCATAGAAAATTCATTTGCTCTAAAATCTTGTAAATGCCTTAAATATTAATGCTAACACTTCAGTGATTGTACAGTGTCTAAAACAGTTAAACGTTAAGAAGAGACAGTATTATACTGTACTTGTCCACTCAATGAATTTAACCCAATAATATGCAAATAATAATATTAACCTAAATTTTACTAAGTTTGTAAAGATTTGACACTCTACATGACATCCCAGGATCGAATGCTAACCTAGTATAGTGTGAAACACATTAACCCAGGGTTAAAAATGGCTCTTGGTCAACAATGTAAAGTGTGAAAAGCCCACAAGTGTCCTGCCGGTCAGTTTATTTTTTTTAGTTAGTAAGTTTTATCTCAAGGTCATTTACTTCAAGTGAAGACTTTCAAGGCGTTTCATATAACAGGACGAGAAATCCTGTCACGACAGAAAGACATTTACTTACCAGACCGTGATGTCATAGCGACACAATCCTGCCCACACTCACCGAGGTCATGGAGTTGATGCATTGTTGGTGATATCGGTATTGGCTCAGGATGTGCTTATCAAGTCTGGGGAATTCTCCGGTTGAGGTTTATTGATGAAGCTCTCCGTTCCTCTGGGAAAAGACAGAGGAACGCTTTTGCACTCATCAATGGGAAATCTCAATGAGGATCATTAGAGGTCCTGGAGATGGAGGAGAAGTGCATTTCTGCTCTTTTTTTGTCTACGTTTTGTAAGATATATCTCTTTGTAGCCATGCATCAGGTGAATGACTTGCCTTTTCTTTTCATTTTGTATCATTAAACTTGCGTTTGTGATGACTGAAAG
The DNA here is from genome assembly GCA_030578255.1 of Tiaroga cobitis. Classification (NCBI taxonomy): domain Eukaryota; kingdom Metazoa; phylum Chordata; class Actinopteri; order Cypriniformes; family Leuciscidae; genus Tiaroga; species Tiaroga cobitis. The sequence continues at coordinate 39,750,015 of CM060609.1, read as the reverse complement.
GCAGCTGCTCAATTCAATGCATGTTTAATAGTTTAACGCAGCTTAAAACAATTGCCCAAAATGTCTGTCACTGCAGAAACACACACCATTGATGCCTCTTATAATGTCGTTTGTAATAGGTTTGCGTAGCACTTTTCTTTTCAAACGGCTTTGCCTTTGTCATTATGATGGTTCAGGAACACAGTCCAGTGTGAGTGTGCACTAGCATCATTTGTGCCACTAAAGCGCTCAGACGAAGCGTTCAGTTAAAGCCGTTGAAGCCACACACAGTTACGCATTACGTATCTGTATAAGCATTGTAGCAGATCTCAAGAATAGATCTTTTTTTTTTTTTTTTTTTTAGGAGATTGTGAGTTAGCTTGACTGAAATTGACATCCTAAAAAATATTACATTTTGTCTTATTGCCTAAAGATCTGTTTCATTTTTTTGGCTTGTTTTTTGGTAGAATACTGATATATTCTTGAAAGGAAGGGGGTCTTATTATTTTTTAATAGTTTTGAATCTATTCTTTGTAGTTTTTCCACCCTTAGATATTCAGATTCAAAAAAGGAAGATGATTACATTTTCTATCTTAGTTTTGTAAAGGAAAGTTTTTGTTTTTTTTGTTTTTTTGGCTGCAAATACTTTAAGATATGTTTTTATTTTTTTATTGTGCCTACAATTTCCTGACAGATATCACTGAAATAGGTGTCTCTGTGACAGGGGGATTGGTCTGTGCTTTTTCAGCCAATCAGAAAGTCTCGCTGCCTGTCAGTCATTTAGCATGTTCAGGTTGCCTTTCTTTGGAGGGGCGGGGCTTTAGTGTCAGGTCACATGTTGAGTTTAGCAAAATGGCTGAAAGAAGGTACAGCTTCATTAGTGGATCATCATGGATGTGGTAAGAATGAATTGAATTTGTTGACTGATTAATTATATTTTAAAGCAAAACCTCACATGATACCATATACAGTAGGCTTGTTGTACCTACATGCAATGCTCATGATGAATCTGTGTAATTAGTATTATATACACAATCATAAGGAATCTTGTTCTTATCAAGTTTGTTTCTTTTCCCCCTGCATTTCTTAATTGTTTGTCCTTTGCTGAGCTTATTACTGATGCAAATTTATGTAAATTCATGGTGCTTTTTTAGTGCAAGCAAAAGAAATACTCGCTATCAGCATTTCTGTCATGTTCTCCTCCACTTTATTCAGATGTAGTTGCTTTTTTTGACTTTGTATCCTGTTTGTTTGGCTTCTTCAAGCCGTTAATGACTGTATTTGTTTTTTTCATACCAATTTGCATTAAATTATTCTAATGAGCTACAGGTGCAGATGATGTAAAATAGTATAATTTATGCATGGTATAATCTATCTGTTTATACTGATTCTCTGGTGCTATAATTATTCTTAATTAGTTTGATGTATGTGTATGTGTGGAGGGAGAGCGTATGTGTTAATAAAGAGTGGAACAGGTCCATTTTATAGGATTGGGCTGTTATTGTGGGGGAAAACTTATGAAGTTAATACGGTATACAGTGCTCTTCAGTGATGAATTTACAAGTTTGAATATTTTATTCCGGAAAAACAACCACAACAAACAAAAAATGGTCTAATGTATTAGTTAATAGAAAAGATGATGATTATTATTATTGTTATTTTAAGTTAGATTTCATGTGTCTTAGGTCAAACAAAGACCTAAGGTGCATTTTTTTTCTTCTTCAAATCAATGCAATTTCAATGTCTACTTTTTTTTAAAAAATCTATGAGCAGATCAGTTACTTTTGTGCTAAAATCCCCACCATTTGTGCAAAGCTCAGCTGTCATGACCATGTTACATTTTTATGAAGAGGAATAGTCGCTTGTTTTTAAACCCTATTTGTTCGAACTGATTTTCTGTGGCAGTTGACAGTCACTGATGCTGTACATGGAGCTCAAAGCGTATTAAACCTTAATTTAATTTATTCCAATAAAATCGTCATTCCGGAATTGTTCCTTTTTGCCAGTCTGTATCTATAATTATCTTGAAAATGACCTTAAAACATTGACTAGTAGACTGGTTGTCCAGTACATGTAAACAAAGAGATCCAGGGTTAAAGGGATAGTTCAACCAAAAATGAAAAAAATTGTCATTTACTTTCGTTCATGTTCGAAACAGAAATGAAGATCTTTTTCATGAATTCTGAGAGATTTCTGTCCCTCCATTGACAGTCCGTGCAACTACCATTTTGATATTTCAAAGTTCATATAGTCCCAATTTTTCTGAAGAGATTCAATCGCATTATGTATAAACATTGAACCGCATTGGTTCTCGCACTTCAAGCAAGAATGCTTGAGCATTACTATATCTGATGTGTCTCGATTAATCTCTATATGTGAATAAAATCATCAAAAGTTAATCGGTCCATCATATAAAGCTATCGTGTCTCTTCAGATACGATCTCTATACAAACGTTTTGAAGCGTCATAATGGGAGTAGCACGGATTGTCATTGGAGGGACAGAAATCTCTCAGAATTCATCTTCATTTATGTTTTAAAGAACAACTAAAGTCTTACGGGTTTGAAATGACATGAGGGTGAGTAAATGATGACAATTTTCATTTTTGAGAGAACTAACCCTTTAAAAGGATATTGTGAATTATAGTGAACTATCCCTTTAAGGCCAATGCCGACTACCCCAACAAATAATATCATTAGATATTCTAAGGCTAGGTCTGGTTATTAGAGCTCTGCTATATATAAATACTAAAATCTTTTTAGGACAATATTGTAATTATAATCAGTCCGTCTGAAAGTACAGTTCTCTTTTGAGAAATACATTTTCTGCGACTAATTGTTTAAAATGAATGGGATCTTATCCAGAAAGCGCTTATGAAAGCTTTTCATGAAAAATAAACCGTAGCATGGTGGTGAAAAGCTTTTATTTCAAGCTGCCCTGTTGCTGGATCACTGTCGTTCTGTTGGCGTAGCTTAATGTCTGGCACCATGTCTGACATTGGTCTTTACAATCACATTTTATGAGAAATATTTTAAAAAATACACGCAGAAATGCAATCGTATGGCATGTAGAGGTCCAAAAAATGACTTCACCATTGATATTTACCGGTTTGTGGCCCAAGAACTGAAACATCAATTTCCAATTAATTAATTTATCTGCAATTTACTGTAAACCATCTGAAAGAACAAACACTGTCCTCTAGTTTATGTACAAGGTACACCAATAAACCATGTGAATTGGAACCACCATCAGGAGCTTCATCTGTATGTCTCTATTCAACTCTCACGTTTGCTTAACTCGCCGTGTGAAAGTCTCAAGTTTTTCGGAAATGGACTGCATCTGTACTCTTGATGATGACGTGATGAAGGTTTCTAGGAGGTTTCTATGTTTCTGTTCATGGACCCTTGATGTTGACGGACTTCTTCCCACCAACCAGGTAAAGAGGTTGAGGCCTGTAGCAGTTTGAAGGATCACAAAGCCCAGGAGGACCCGGGGTTCCTCTGGCTCCAGGGGTTCCTGGGGTCCCGGGCACACCGGCCTCTCCTCTGGCACCATCTGCCCCGTCCCTGCCGATGCCAGGCTTGCCAGCCGGTCCTGTTGTAATGAAATCAGACTTGATAAGGAAGGCTTTTGAAAATGTGACTACAAAATAGTAGTCTAAATATCTAATCCCTGTATAGAACTATCAACAGTTTGTTCCAGTCTAAAGTATCTATAGCTTTTGGAATGGTTGAGGTTTAGGATTTTGTACCTTGAGGTCCGGGTTCTCCATGGATTCCTGGAATTCCAATTCCATTATCTCCCTTGTCACCTTTTAGTCCTGCATCACCTACACAAATGCATAAACATAAAAAGCATTAGATAATAACATCGATCACATTATCACTTTAGACATTTATATAGTACAAATAATATGCAATTCAATATTTAAATCGCTTTACAAAAAAAAAAAAGGGTCAGATAATATGTTAGTTTGATATACACCCTTAGTGCAGATTTTTTGCCGTATTCATGTCTTGGTACTTTTAGTTACACTAACAATTAAAAGTTTGGGATAATTTAATAATGTGAAATATTATAAGAATTCAAAGTAGCTGTTTTCTATTTGAATATATTATAAAATTTAATTTATTCCTGTGATTTCAGCATCATTACTCCAGTCTTCAGAGTCACATGATCCTTCAGAAATCACTCTAATATGCGGATTTCCAGCTCAAGAAACATTTATGATCATCAATGTTGAAAACATTGCGGTTTTATATTTTGTTGAAACTGACACTGACAATTCAGGATTCTTTGATGAATAGAAAGTACAAACAAACAGCATTTATTTGAAATAGATTTTTTTTTTTAAAATCTTTACTGTTACTTTTGATCAATTTTATTCATGCTTGCTAAATAAAAGAGATTTCTTTCAAAGAATTTTTTTTTTTAACTTTTGTTAGTGAAACAAGATGGTAAATTGCAAAGTGATAATCTGTAAAATGCTGATATACAACATTTCAAATTGAAATGTTGAAATGAATTAATAATTAGTCAAATGCCCATTAGAACATGTACATAGACTAATACTGCTTATACCAACATGAACCAACTTTGTCTGGGTGGTAATAGTATAGTTTTAATAGTGCTTACATTAGTGAATCGGGAGTAGTATCATTCTATCTATTTTAAGCTCTTATGAGACCTCTGTGAGACATTTATACGGTCAAAAATCCCTGCTAGGCATCATTGTTCACAGAATGCTAGAACATTTTCCTCAGGAGATGCATTAATAATCTTCAATAATCATGTTGATATCCTCTGAGGTTCTGCCGAAATAAGAGGAAGATTGAGATGCCGTCGGGGGCTTTTCTAATCATCCTGTTATTGCTCCTCAATCTCTGTCTCATTAGCAAGCGTAGCATTCCTCCTCGGCTCGCTGGCAATTAGCGCAGACAGCACACACTGTACAACAGCCTCCGCTTGTGAGGACAAAACAACTGCAACGCTTCACATTCTGGAGGCTGTTAACCCTTGATTGACCAAAAACTGTTTTTTCTTGACAATTTACAAGTTCAAGCGATTTTAAACCATTCAAGCGCAAGAAGAGGCGAAAGAGAACTCGATCGCGCTCTGTTCTCTGTGAGTAGGCCTACAGCCACACACACCTGAAGTGCGCACACACCAGAGGTGTAAAGTCCAGGTTCAGAAAGTAAAAGTCCTCCTCAGTATGTTGTTCCAATCGCCTGGATTTGCTCATTAGCACAGTTTTCCAGCCAGGAGATAGAACTAATTAGTGAAATCAGCTGGCTGAGTTCATGGGTGGAATAAACATATGGCAGGACTTTTACTTTCTGACCCCGGACTTTACACCTCACACACACACACACAGAGAGAGAGAGAGAGAGAGAGAGAGAGAGAGAGAGGCGGGTTTCAGATCGCGCACGAACACCGAATTTATTCCTCTTTCACGTCTCCTTTCGCTTGACAGACTCATACACACAAAATTATGTTAAAATACCTGTCTTGGCAAGTATCCTCATAAACACAGTTAGTTATGTCTTAAGTGAACGTAAACAGTTGAAAAAAAAAATCGGATGTGTATCATTATATTGGATCCGTTCATTAGGTCTTAAAGTGATAGCAGCCTGTACAAATCTGCTGATGTCATTAATGTTAATCAAACAACAAAACACATCTTTAACAAAGATTAATTTATACTTAATTTATACAGTGAACACTATAGTGTTATTACACATTGAATGATTACATTTTTGTACCGGAATACTGTAAGACCTTACTTTATTTGTTACCTTTGCTATATTGTATTTGTCAATGCTTGTAATGTGTGTATTTGTTCTTATTGTATTACTGACTGTTCACTTGTTTTTAAGAATGTTTCATTATTAAAAGCTAGATTTTTGCTGTGGTATCGAAGCACTTAAAGTGGGCGTTAAGCAATAAATGAAAAGCAAAGTTACATTACCCCCCCCACACCACCACCACAATTTTTTTTGCTGATCTGAAAAATTATCCGATTCATGACTCAAAAACGGTAATATAATCAGAACCGTGAGTTTAGTGATTCGTTGCACGCCTAATAAAAATGGCATTTATGCTGTGAAATCTTTAATGATTTTTTTTATAAGGTAAATATAATTTGCATGATGCAGCTGAAGCTTAACGCAATATCACGAGCGTTTGATCTTGAGAATTTTTAGTCAATAAAAACAAATAAAAGATGCTTGAATCAAAGGCTCACTGCACAGCACTGCATCCTCAAGAGCTTAGCTTTAATTCAGCTGACAGCAGAGCACTATTTGAAACAGTGATACATGGTTTGGAAATATCATAAGAAGTGAGTAAATCAATGGTACCTTTGACTCCTGGTTTTCCAGGAAGGCCATAGTATCCTTGAGGTCCCTTGTGGCCCATCATTCCTCTGGGTCCGGCTTCTCCAGCAGGACCTGCTGGTCCCGGCGGTCCAGCTGGTCCCATGAGTCCTGGACTTCCAGGGGCTCCAATGGCCAGAGGTTTCTTGGCTAGTTCCTTCTTGTAGGCATCTAAATGTTCTGTTTGGTACAATACAATGTTACAGTTAAGTTGCCATTTATAAAGAAAAATACAATTGATGTAGGTCAGGGGTGCCCTATCCTGTTCCTGCAGATCTACCTACCTCTATCTACCTCCAACACACCTGTCTGTAATCATCAAGTGCTCCTGAAGATGAAGTTCAGGTGTGTTTGATCGGGGTTGGAGCAGGAAGATAGATCTTCAGGAACTGAATTGGGCATCCGTGACATGCTGAGGGTACGTTTACACGACAACGATTTACTAAAAATGGAAAAGTTTTTCCTGTGCATTTTTCGTGTACAGGCGACACCATTGTCGAAACGATCCCCGTTCACACAGATCTGCAAAAACGACTGAAAATGCTGTATTGGCCATGTAGTTGGCGATGTCACTTTGTAAAGCAACACTATAACCCTACAAGCATGCGCATTATGTCACCGTTTTCACAAATTCACGTTTTTGTAGATTACACAGACAATAACGGTATCGTTTTCAAAAACTTCCACTTTGAAACCCATTTTTAAAAGTTGGTGTTTTCAGGCCGCCAAAACGCGGTTGTCATGTAAATGAACAGCCAAAACGCATAAAAGGTTTTCCCTTTTTAGATGAAAACGTTGTCGTGTAAACAGCCCTTGAAACAGCTTCTCCAACAAGAAAAAATGTAGGGTGGGAATTGTTTTTGTCTGTCAGTAATTGTTTGGATAGATGTGGTTTGCTATTGGTCGATCTCATGTGAGTGACAGGTTGCCCCGCCCTCGTGCCAGTGAACACGACATCAGAGAAGAGAAGAGATGTTGATGCAAGAGGGAGAGGAAGTTATTTTGATAAAAGATTACGAGGGCACATGAATAAAAAAATAAAATTATGATGTGTGCACTTATAAATCCTTTACAATAAAAATACTGCAATATTCCATTATTATTATTTTTTTTATTTCATGGTGACTTTAATAACTAATGAAGATGTCGTACCTTCAACAATAACTGAACAAATCTCACGGATCTTCTCGTCATTCGTCTTGGGCCCCTTTTAAAAACAAATTTTTACAACAACATCAGCAACAACTGCACAGAAAGCATTTCTAAAGAAGCAACGCACTGTCCAGTCAAAGATGAAAGTGAACATAAAGCAATGTACTGACAGGTAGACCTCTGGGACCAGGGGATCCTGTTAGGCCCCGTTCCCCCTCCAGACCTCTGGCTCCCTGGGGTCCCGTCAGACCCTCATGGCCTGGCTGTCCTGGACGCCCATCAGCTCCTGTAGCTCCTCTCTGGCCTTTCTCTCCACGCTTAGATAAAGAATGAGAAGAAAAAACAAACATCCAACAAAAGCAATAATTTGTATTGTTGAATAATAAAGTGTTCAGTTTGTGGTATGTTTAGTTTTTTTTATTTTATTCTAAATATTTATACACACACACACGTTTGTGTGTCACAATAGATTTTTTTTCACAGCTCTAGTTTATATATATATAATAACTAGTGCTGTCAAACGATTCAACTATTTAATCGCGATTAATCGCATTAATGCCATAGTTAACTCGCGATTAATCGCAATTAATCGCACATTTGTATCTATTCTAAATGTCTCTTGATTTCTTTTTGTCCCATTATTTGTTCTCATTTTAATGCTCTTATCAACATGGAAAAGTGGATCGGCTTGCTTTATGCAAATATTTTTTATTGAAAACAACATTGGCATATACTGTTTATACTGGCATTTCACACTAACATTCTCACTTGGAGCAAATCATCTCTCACACAATGTAACACTGTCCATTATTAAAAGGATGAAAGAAATACTGACGAGGTCCTGATATTGACGAGGGGCGGAGAATTCGCATCAGCTGTGTGTGTGCTTGGCCATCATCAAGTGGTATTTCAGACTGGACGCGCTGCGATGATGATAGCTCAGTTCACAACGACAAAACACACAGATCACTTTGGTCTTGTCAATGGGACCATTTGGCAACTTTTTAAAAGTAAACTTTCCATTCAGAATCTTATTGGCATCCATTTCGCCGTCTCGCGCTCGTCATCCACTCAAAACTTAACGTTAACCAACTATTTTGCCGGCTCACAAGCCCAAACGAGTGTGTGCGGCGCGCCTGTTGTTTTGTTTCCTGTCTAGCTAGATCCGCTTGCGCTTTGGTCGACGAAGCAACAAAACGTCCTCGCGCGGCGGAAGCCATTGAAATTAATGGGTTTCATTTTGCTAGGCCAAAAGGACCGTTAATCGCGCGATAAAAAAATTAACGCCGTTAATAACGCGTTTAACTGACAGCCCTAATAATAACATAATTATAACATATAATAATTTATTTGATTTTATTTGATGATTTATTATAAACATTATTATTATATATCATGTATTTCATATTATTGGTTTATTTTATATATAAATATTTAGATTTGAAAATTAAATCTTTGTTTGTTCTTCTACAATAAGCCTTGAATGAATGTTTAAGTGGCACGCTTACCTCTCCCTTGATTCCAGTAATACCCGGAGGCCCCTGTAAACCATTATTAAAAACCATCACACTACTGTACACACACTGGAATACCATAATTAGAGGGTGTGACTGGGTATGCTGCTATAAATATGACGAACCTGATCACCCTTCACACCTGGTTCTCCCGAAACACCTGGATCTCCCTGTAGAACGAAGAGAGAGAAAGATATTAGTGTAAAATTACACGGTATTCATGTGCAGGAAGCAGCAGGTGTTTAATACGGTCACTGAGTGCATAGTGTGAATGGGGCATTTTAATTTACCTCACTTCCTTTGGGACCGACGGGGCCCATTGGACCCTGAAAGAACAGAAAAAAAATGACATGAACACACACAGCGGACAATAATGTCTGCTCTGTTGTGATTATTACAATAAACAATGATCACACCTGGTCTCCTTTATGACCCGTGTGACCCTTGATTCCACGGGGACCCATGAGTCCTTGGTCACCTTTATCTCCCTGCGGAATCAGTCAAAATAATAATGAAATACTGTATGAATAACAATGTATAATTGTACAGCGCTTCACCTAATAATTGCCTTTTATTAGTAGTCACACATATACTGTAATTAATTATACTAATTGGGGGTGGGGGTTTTCATCTGGAAATTAGTTTTTGCAGGATGGGATGTCTGTAAATGCTTGGATTTACATGCAAACGCATGCAACAAAGGTTAGTATCTATCAATACACTTTTTTTTTTTTTGCACACTAACATAAAACTTGCTCACATGTAATGTCTTTGCCATCTCCAGCAAAGTACATAGGTTTACTGCATAGAATAAGTATGCATATTGGAACACAAACCCGTTGGTTTGATTATGGATATTAATGGCTGTGTCCAACCCACCTGGATTCCTTGCGGGCCCATTGAGCCGACTGGACCCTGCTTTCCCGTTTCACCCTGAGGAGGAAAAGTTTTTTGATTAATTGGATAAATTTTTCAACAAATTACTATGAATTGTAATCTCAGGTGTGCACCAACGCAAACTAAGAAAAAGTTTGTATGTATTTCTGAATTGTGTTTTTATTACAGTGGATCCTTTGGCTCCTGGAGTTCCATCTTCTCCTGCTGGTCCAAGTGCTCCCTAAAATATAACATTAACATGATTATAACTCATTAAAAAAAAGCATGCATGCAAGTGCCAAAAAAAAAAAAAACCCATAATACTCACATCTTTACCAGGAAGCCCAACTGGACCAGTCGGTCCTACAGCACCAATATCACCCTGTAATAGAAAGAGTGTAATTGCTTGCTATGGCATCACTGTTTTAAAATTTAAATGAGATTCAGCATATATTATTTTTTTATGTAATGATGTTAACCTTTTGGCCTGCAGGTCCCACGAGTCCCTGTTTTCCCGGCAAGCCCTAAATTTGAGATGCAATATTGTTAAGTCAAGGCAGATTACAAATTATAGTGTGCAAAATGTCATTCGATAGCTTTAATATACAGTACATAATATACTAATATAATCTAATTAGATCAATATAATGTAATTACAAGTATATCTGATTAAATAATCCAGATTAAATATAATCAGTCACTACCCAGCACTGCGCACATGCACATAAATATACATTGATTAACTCACTGGAATTCCCACAATTCCTCTGACACCAAGGGCTCCGGGCAGACCTGGGTCTCCCTGTCAAGCAGACAGCAAAATCTCAAAATCTTCCTAAGTTTTTATCATTGAACGAGCCAGATTTAAGAAAACAATATGCATTTTAATGAACAAAAAAGGTCAAATACAGCATCATAAAAACTGGATATGCATGCAGTGTAGCAGGTACAAATGGAAATGTTTTTCCATGAATTTTGCATCATCATAAACCATTGAATCATCATCATAAGTCACCTTCTCTCCAGGAGCTCCTGATGCTCCATCAGATCCATGCTTTCCTGGCTCACCCTGCACATAACATCCTCTTCATCATTATTAAAGTTATCATAGACATTTCAAATAACTCTTTCAGTACATAATTATTATCATTTTGAGCATAAATCTACTGAGAACTGATCAATCCGTGACTCACAGTGTCACCCTTGGCACCCGCAGCTCCTTTCTCTCCCGGCGCTCCGATCGCACCCTAAAACAACGCATTGTGATTAGTCAGAAAGAAACCAGGTACCTTTAAATGGTTTTTGCTGATTTTGCTCAATTCATAGTGTTCTTGAGTAGGGTAGATCATACGGACAGCAATAACTCACATCATCTCCTTTAGGCCCAAGATGTCCCTGTCGCCCTCTGATGCCTTCAACACCCTGTTAGGACACATATATATTCATTTTCTTCACTAAACTCAATATTGAACTCATTATCTGTACAAAATAACTGTTAGTTGACCAACTGCACTCAAATTTGCGGCACCCTGACAAAGCTTTAACTTTACATTTACGGAGTGTCTATTTACACCATAAAGCAAATAGCCCACCTTGTTGGCAGATATCTGATTGGGCCGGACGAAATGACCAAATTAGCTTTTGACTTGGCCAACCCGAGTTTGAATCCACCTTTTACCAAACTCATTCTTCTCCCTTTTCCCATCACATATCAGCTCAAAAATATTCAAAAAGCGTAAATATAGAGCATAACGAGTATAGAATAGCTGGAATATAGTGTTTAATGGGTAGGGTTAAGGGTAGGTGTAGGGGTGGGCTTTAGAGACAGGGACAAGAAATGTCCCCAATAAAGCAGCATCCATTTATGGTTTTAATAAATACAATCAAATAAACTGAGTACGTTGTTATTATTGCACTGTTTTATAATATACTACAACACACTGAGGTGCAAATAGTATCTGCCACTATTGGCCCCAAGTAAAAATAGCATCGTACTAATATTTACACTTTATTTTGATGGTCCACTTTAGACATTCTACTAACTATAAGTAACTTTGCAACTACATGTCAATTAACTCTCATTAGAGTATTAGTAGACTGTAGCAGACTGCTAGGTTTGGTGTTCCAACGCTATCTCACGACCAAATCATACGAATTCGTACGAGTGATTAAAAGGTGGCTAATTCGTACGACCTCACTCGTACAAATTCGTACGATTCGTCTAAACCCACGTGATGGGTAGGTTTAGGGACGGGGTCAGGGGTAGGTCATTCTTACAAATTCATACGAATTTGGTAACTCGTAAAATATGTACGAATTAGCAAAAATCGTACGAATTTGTACGAGTGAGGTCGTATGAATTCGTACGAATTAGCCAACTCGTAAAATTCGTACGAATTGCCGTGAGATCGGTTTGGGTGTTCGGGTTAGTGGAATAAGTTGACATGTAGGTGCAAAGTTACTTATAGTCAGTCAAATGTCTGTTAGGGGAGCATCATAATAAAGAGTTAGCAGATATTAAGCAGACAGTTTACTAAAACTCTAATGAGAGTTAGTTGACATGTAGTTGCAAAGTTACTTATAGTTAGTATAATGTCTAAAGTGGAGCATCGAAATAAAGTGTTACCGAAAATACTGCTGTTTTTACTTAGCATAAATTTTAGGCAGCGATAGATGCTATTTACACTTAGTAATGCTGAAAATGTATTGATTAAATGTGTCCATTTATTATATACAATATATTATTATTATATTAATATATTATTTATAATAAATATAGATATTTTAATTATATTATTTTTAGTTTAGTATTTATTTAACTCATTTATGCACTCGTGATGCCACAGGACTGTTCTATATCTCCCTAAAATAGCTTGATATCATCTTAAAATCTTGCTTTATATCCTATAAGCTCTGTTGAACTCCATTTCCACTAGACTAGCTTGCTGAACTGTCTTTTCTCATAAATATCAGATAAAGACATAAATCATCTGTACTTTGATGCCAGACTTTAGTTCAGAACGACAGTGTATATTTGATAATAAAAAAAAAAAATCTGCGAAATTCTGCTCACGTACTGGGGATCCTGGTGGCCCGGTGGGTCCTGGGATCCCGTTGAATCCAGGAGGACCCTGCAGACATGAAACAGGCTAAAACTACCAAAGTTCATTGTGCTCAGCTGGAAGAATGACATGTCTATTGCTTTTTTGTAATCACACAAGCCTAAAATATTATTCCCTGCATACATTATGCTCACACAGCAGTTTTTAATCTGTACAATCACTGCAGATGTTATTTGATTGGCTTTATTGAGATTTAAACAAATGTAATGATTATGTCATGCATTGATCGGGCTGGAGGATATTGCTCTGCAAGCATTCCTCTGGTTTCTTGCTCTTTCTTCATCTGATGCAGATGAAGATGATGTTTTAAGTCTTACCCGATCTCCTTTATCGCCATGAGGTCCAGGGAATCCGATAGGACCTCGCTGACCCTGCAGGGAATTTGAGTAAAAACTATGACAATGTGTCAGAGATATTCTTGTGGTGACAGATAATATTAAAAAATTTAATGCATCTAAGCCTACAACGAATGAACAAAGTCTTCATACATCATCTCCTGCACGTCCAGGAGGACCTGACTCTCCAGCGGTCCCTCGCTCTCCCTGTAAATAAAGAAGAAAAAGACGCCAGTGTTTGTTGATGAATCAATCTGAAGAGCTTGTCTATAGCCTTTTCTAGGTTTTCATCATTCTTAAGAAGCATTTTTCAAAGCACTCTTACCTTTTCACCCAGGATACCTGGCACACCGTCCACACCTGGAAGACCACGATGTCCCTGGCAGAGAGATTCAATTTAATAACACCTTCATTCATTAAAGTAGTTGGTGTTTGGCCAAAGAAACGCTCTTTAGTGAGCAAACTGATGCACAGCTACTATGGACAACATATTTGTGTTACGTGCCAAAGTTTATTACTTAGCGGACTCACCTTCATCCCTGGCAGACCAGGCAATCCCTGTGGTCCAGATGGGCATGTTGTCTGGCACTGCTAACAAAATGAGACACACAAACGCATCAGGTCTATTCCTCACTAACTGCAGGATCAGACATGAAGTGGAGAGCTACAGGCTGGTTGTGTTATTCTTCAGAGACATGCAAAAGGAGCACTGAAGATTGAAGATGAGGGAGCATAACACTGCAGCCGATTGCTGCATTTTCACGAGCCAATGAAAAATTATAGAGCAAATATAGTGCACGTTGACATATTTTCCAAGTTCTATATGTTGCATGCTGTATCTTTTTGTGTTCTAAGATATAGGCCTTTGCCAGAACATTTCTTGAATGCTGATGTGCAGGTTCTGTGTGTTCATGTGAAGTATGAATGTTATTAAAATCTAACAAGCACTCACAGTCTCCCCACTTCCCTCAGGGTTCCCAGCACCTTGTGGCCCCTACGGACAGCAGAAGGACAGCAGCGTAGTTTAGATTCAGACACACACTTAAGCAAAGCCCCTTTTAAAATCCTCAAAGGTTACAGCGTTCAGGACAGATCTGCGTGAAAGCTCTGCATTAGTTCTAAACCCTCTGAAAGCCAGAAGTCACCTGAACCAATTAAAGTAAGGGTTAAAAGCAGAGACAAAAAGTCGTAGGATGTATAAAGGCAAAAAGTGAATTACAGTGAATTTTAAATAACAGATAGCCGACGGCAAAACTTCAAGAGCCAAATTTGAAGTTTTGTATCTGTTAGTAGCCTATATGTTTGGTTTGGTAATGCTAATGTACTGCGAAAAGTTGACGAAGGGGGCGTGCGTGCGGTCGCCTGTGGTCGTACGTGCCCCCTGCTAAATTTTTTGGTGATTTTAATATGCAAATTACAAATTTCTGAGCTTGACTTAACAAAAATCAGCATACTTATCTAAAGGCTTTGTCTGCCAACCAGGAAGTTTGTATCTTACACATGCACTGTATCATAAGAAGTCAGGGCAGAGCACCCAGCTAACGATAAGCCTAGCTAACGTTACAGGGATATTCCACCATTTGGGGAATTAAGCTCATTTTCCACCTCCCCTCGAGTAAAACAATTGTTCTTTTACCGTTTAGGAAACCATTCAGCCGATCTCCAGGTCTGGTGGTTACCACTTTTACCATAGCTTAACGTAATGCATAGTATGACGACAATACTAGGGGTGGAACTGTACACAGAATTCATGGTTCAGTTCAGACATCACAGTCCGGTACGATTTCGGTACAATGGAGTGAAAAGCAAAACAGAAATATAGAAGGCATTTTTATAAATGTCTTAAACCTTGTATGTTTTAAATAAGTTTTATTAATAAAGGCATATAACCAGTTTATCTATAGTGCACTGATAATAGTTTCATATAATTAGTTTATTAATTAAACTAATAAAAAGATAAAAAGACTTTGAGATATGTTTGGTAATTGTACCTGAATGAATTTAAAATTAATGTGCTATATTTCAGATCAATTTATTTGTTTTCCTTAATTTTAATTAACCCTAACTTTATTCTCATCAGAATTATAAATAATTGATTTTCGTATGAAATAATACAAACACAGTTGATTTTCTTGATGTGTAACTTAAAAATAAACAGATTAGTGCTCTGTTTTGAGGACAAGAAATGAAAACCAATGCGATATGATGAAGGTCCAAAAGATGGAACTCTGTAACGGCCACCTAGTGTTAAGTGTGTTCATGACATGTTGATATGCCTTTAAGATGACTTCTTCTATGGCGTTCGTTATTGTATGCGTGATGTTGTTATGTGAGCATGCACGCTCAGTGAGAGTGAGAAAAAATGCTTGCGCAAAGAGGAAGATGACCGATCTATCGCGGGCTGTTGTTTTATTATAATGCGTTTACTTCCACTTTGATTTGTAGCGTTTTACAGAGTGTTTTCTTTAACCACTGTCTTTCCTATTCTTCATCTGGGCAGACTTCAAACTCTGACAGACGTTACAACCACAACACACAGACTGTTTCAAACAGGGGTTGGATAAATATGTTTTGCTTTTAAAACTGTGTTTTAATGCGAGCATAGGCCTACACAAATATAAGTAAACACTTTGCAGACCGAATGTTGTCCTGTATGAACAAAATGACGGATTATGTTTTTATGTCTCCTCTGTTCGCACCCGCGTGTCTCATACACACACACAGTTCGATCGCGCCCTTGTCTCTGGACACCTACTCTCCCCCCCCCAAAATACCCCCCCCCCCCCCCCCCCCCCCCCCCCCCAATAAAAAACTTTCCGGATCTACGTGATTCACGTAAATGACCAAATTGACCAAGAAAACGGCGATTGTCGCCGAAAAGCGACAAGTTTGCAGGTCTGATTAATACATTTATAGTCAATAAGTTAATTGTTAACTGTTTTAGTTCAGTTTAAACAATAATTTTCTGTATTTTTACTGTACATTTTATTTGAATTTCTACAAATTTCTAGATTAAAATTCAATGATGTAAACGAAAACTCAATACAGTGAGACATCGACATAAACTCTAAAATTAAAACTCTACCATTGAGCGTTCTGGTTATATGAACACTAGACTAAATTAAGCCCATTACAGTATTCGTTGCTTGAAAGTAGTTTGAAAGCACTCGCCATATGTAAATTTGCTAAACTTATGAAATATATCAATGGTAGAAGCCGGTCTTACTGCTGGTCCTGGAGCTCCTGGTGGGCCTGGTGGTCCTGGGACCCCAAGTCCTCCTCTTGGTCCAGGAGGACCCTGGAAAAAATATCAGTAAGGATATTTATATTCTGGTAACAGAGACAACCAACAAAGAAATAACAACAAGAGCTAGATTAAGTATGAAAACCGATATGTAATGACAATTTTGTATACTGTAAAGGTGGCACAGAAGCACTTCTGAAATGGCATTAAGGTGTCTTCACACAGACTGTTTAATGCAGCTTAAAGGTGGCATGAATGCATTTACACAGCAATTATAACTGTATACTTTGATACTAAGGGCTGAAGTGGGTCAGAGGAGATATAATTTAGTCAGGCTTTAATGCGGCACTACACAGAATTTTGAGCAGCCTTAACTCTTTAGCTATATTAAGATGCCGTAGTGTTAATGCACTGCGTAACACTTTGAAAAGAATTCCGACCTCTGGTCCGATGTTTCCCTCATCTCCTGGAGTACCAGGCTTCCCTGGGGGGCCCTGCATGAGTGGAAAATAGCATTAAGAAGTGTAAATGTGAAAATAAAAGATGGGAGTGAGACTAATTACAGTAAAACCAGTTTTGTTTTAGTTTTTTTTTTTTTACATACTGGAGGCCCAACAGTCTCTGGTCCCTAGAAGAAGAAAAACACAACAACAACAACAGAATAAGTCAAACCTTCAAAATGCATAATTTGTCTAAAAAGCATGATACATTCATTTTTGCTAAGTAAATAATCAAAAGCACAAGAAAACAATGATATGACAATGCGATGTCAATAGAACACGTCAACATCACAAAAACAAAAACATTTAGAATGTAACAGTGAAGCGCTCGTTTGCTTTCCAAAACGAGGAAAAGACTTACCGGGGGTCCGGCAGATCCAGGGAAACCAGGAAGACCCTACAACCCCCCCCCCCCCAAAAAAAAAACAAATCTTAGCATAATGAGATGAATTCACAGTCCCATGAGAATTTCACAAAAAAAATTTTTTTGAATGAAAATAATTTTAAACTTTTTTTTTTTTTTTTAAATGTGTGCATTTTATGAAAGACTATTTTGCAGCTAAATCGTGAATTATGAAGAATCTGAGAAAATGCATAATTTTATTGATTTCGTGCTGTTCCGCAATCATGGAATCATGAAAAACTGCAGGAAATGAATGTGAATTCAAACAGACAGTTAATTTAAGGGGTCATTCTGAAGTCTCTTACTCTTTCTCCCACTGGTCCTCGTGGCCCCATGGGGCCCATTTGTCCCTACACATATATAAAGAGAACCAATTAACACCAATGTGATTCATTTAGCACAATGAAATAAAACATTCAGCTGTGAAACTGATTACACGTTATTGATCGTCTCATTGGTAACTCTTTTCAAAAAGGTCCCATCGCATTAACTAACATTTTAATAATGAGCAATACATTTGTGATAGCATTTATTTATTTTTGTTAACGTTCGTTAATAAAAGATCTATACTATTCATTGTGCAGTTAACTAATATTACCAAATGGAACCTTATTGGAAAGTGTTATCGTCTCGTTTAGGTTGTGTTATTAATGTAATGCGTCTCAATACTAACCAATAGTCCTGGGACCCCCTGCAGTCCTCTCTGTCCTGGCAGTCCAACCTCGCCTCGATCTCCTTTACTGCCCTACGACACACACAGGAAGACAAAAACAGTTTCATCACCATTCAGCATCGACTGCAGCTGTTGCTAAGATATGGCGGCGCACGGTGGGTCTATTTTAACATAATTAGCGATGCCTTTTTGCATCTGTCCTCATCTGATAGGACCAGAGTCAGCTCTGAGCATTTCACCTATTTATGACACACCAGATGATGGTGCAATTCAACCATGCTTTCCCTAAATAGATATTGACGCAGGAAGCTGGATTTGTTGGCTGTGTTTTGGATCTGGCAGCCTGTAAATGCATTTTCTCATCAGGAGTTATAATACAAAACTTGCTGCTCTGCTTTAATGGGTATAGCGGTCAAGTTCAATAAAGGTACTATTCAATCTTACTGAATGAACGCCAAGTTTTAATTTTAGTCTGAAGAAGTTTATACTAGAAAATGTTGTATAATACAATTCATGTGACACATGGGGCATTGTTCAAATATAGTTCTCAGAACTCTGTTCTCATTTTTTTAAATGAGCATCGCAGATATCCCTTCTCAATTACTATTATTAGTACTTTTATGTTGTAATTCAAACAGTATACTATTTTCTATAGAAAATGTTTGAAAGAACAAGATATCCTTTTTATACTGCGCATTTTCATATTGTGTTGCCCACTTATTTTGTAAAACACACTTTAAATTTTAGAGTGATTTTTATTAGAATTTTTTGTGTTTTATTATCTTTTAAACAGAACACACGCACACACACACATATATATATATTATATATATACTGTTTTTTTCATTACACAAATATAATCACAATATAGTTATATGTATATACAGTATATATATATATATATATATTGTTTTCATTTTTAGTGCAGAAAAAAAACATCGTAACAACTTCGAAGCATGCAAGCTATTTTTTTTGTGTTTTTTAATTAGAATAGTATTATATATCAGCTTTATAATTGTTAGATCTTACAAACTTTAATTTTTTTAGTTGGTTTAATTAAAAAAGAGATAATATAATGATATATCAGCTTTATGATCTTTGTAGGTTACAAACTATTTATTTTTAGTGTTTAATAATAATAATAATAATAATAGATTTATATATCATAATCTGCGGTAGCAAAAATAATGATCAGCTCATCAGTATCGGTCAGTATCAATTTCAATATCAGTGCATCCCTTTTCCTAACTCTAGGACTAACTTTTAGAACTATGTCTTCCTGAAGATGTTGGAGATGAAGATGTTTCTTCAATGTTCCATACTTACCGGTGCTCCCGGGGTGCCTGGGGTGCCTGGAATACCCTGAAGAACAGAAGATTTTTTTTAGAAAAGGACACTAGGTGCTAAAAAAAACACAGTAAGTCAGTCAGTGAGACAGGACAGATGTGTCCACATAAGAAAATCTCCAATGAGCAACTCCTGCCTCCCTGAACAAGAGAATAAATCCCTAATGAGCTGCTCGGGACCACAGAACAAACGTTTCATTAGCTTTTGTCGAAGACTGAGCTGCTTAAGTCTAAAGGAACCATTCTAATGGAGGTTCATTAGACTTTTAGTACAGGACTGGATCACAGAAGATGACAATACAAAAGAACACGAGTTAAAAAGTATTGTTCCAACTGATGATCATTTTGATTTGAGCATCGCTACAGTGAATGAATAGGAAAATCGAATCCTTTGTCGAATGTATAACTAAATATCTTGTTTTATTTTTGTTACGGCTAACATACAGTATGTCATCATTACTGTATGTATTTTCTATTTTTCCCAAATAACAATAATAAATAGTTAATTAATAAGATAATAATAAAAATAATGAAATACATTCATTATTTAAAAAATATTGTTTTGCCATATTTGTGTTCAATATGCATCAGATCTACTGGTAATTTCTCATATAAACGTGAAGTTGATTACATTTTTAAGGCAACACACCCCAGACGAATAGGGTAAAAACAAAACAAACAAACAAATAAAAAAAAAAGCATACTTCCCCAGTGGCCAGTTAATTGATTATATTAAGAATTGCAATGATTTTTTTCTGACATGCTTTAAAATATGCAAAAGAGGCATTGTCTAATCAAATATGAGCTAATTAGCATCAATTTCCAGAATAGGAATCTTAGGAAAGGATAACACCAGGTTCGGAAAATCGGTTTTACAGAGGGGATTTTGCATTTTCCTTTTCAATAGCCAGAAAAAAGCCTTTAAATGTATGCATAGTAACTGAAATCTACAGACACAAACAGATAAAGTACAAGAAAATAAAGACTTTTGGTGTTATTTGGATGTTTTCTTTCCACTAGTCTGAAAAACATGTTATGAAAAGCCAAATAGCCCAAAATCTCAAAATTGTCTGTAGTGTCTTGCTTTCATTTACAGTAGTCATGTTTATAGTGAACAGAAAGACATACGTCTCTCCCATCTCTGCCATCTTCTCCTGTGGGTCCACGAGGCCCCTCAGGGCCCTCAGGGCCGGGGGGACCAGGGATTGGCTTGGGATCCGGCTGTAAAGTGTTGAAGGAGTAAAAGAAGGAAAATTTAAACATGAAATGTTTTTTAGAATCCTTTTTATCATTTGCTTTGGTCACAAAATAATCTGTTTCATTAAACAAAATCAATATCTAGAAAGGCTGCAAATAATCTCTCTCTCTCCAGGGATCTTAAACAATTACTTTAACACAATAAAGAATAAAATGTAAATCATTATCTCTCTGCCGCCGGCTTCTCTTTATTAGCTTAAGCTTCAAGCGAGCCAAGGAAATTTAGAAAGTAGCCGTATTCTTTCAAGGATGATTACGTGAAATTTCAAAGAAATTTCTTAATAAAATATCACATTATTAAGCTTGTGGTGTTAATAATCTCATATATAAATGCATAAAAGCTGTTCCGGGTCATGTTTTGTGGATTGCAGTAAGTATAGCAGGTAGCAATGAGTCACTTCAGCAACAAAGCATTGTAGTAGATTATTTGCTAAAAATAATAATGATAAATTAAAGAAAAACAAAGTAAAAAAATCAAATACCTCAGCATTGGCAAACATCTGAAGAAGCGAGAGAGAGAGAGAGAGAGAGAGAGAGAGTTAGTGAAAGTGAAACCCCTTCACCAAAGAGAAAGCACACCTGTAGATGGCGCCACAACATGCGGCCTACGATAGCACCCCGCCGGCCAACTTGTCAAAAAACAAAGCAAATGCGTGAATGTCGACATTGACGTCAACCGTTAAGTGGCGAAGTGAGATGTTGAGGCAACTAGCGTTTCCAGTCTGCCATAGCAATAAACTCGATATTGTTAAGGTTGTACCTTGGTTATGCAATGCATATATTAGAATGAAAGTAATGCTATTGATAATAATTTATTCAAAATTGTGACTAAAGTCTAACAGTTTTTTTCAATTGCTAAACGACAGTGAGCACAACTGGAGCTACATGTGCAAAACTAACTACAGTCTGCACAGCAGCTGTTCGTGTGGACCAAACTCTAGTTCGTTTTCATTGCTTGAACACAGTTTTCAAAACGCTACACACTTATCCCATGACTTTAACCACAACCTGCACAACACTGTGGATTTACAGCACTTTGTTCAGATGCTAACACACTGCTGTCAAAACTGTGAACCACACATTCAAAACAGAACAGATTTCAGCCTTGTGCCTTTCAAACACTGCTGATTGCAATTTCAGCTAGAGATGCTAGAGAGAGGAGGATTAGCCTCTCAATTATTTGTTCGAATAACAGTATGCACTTTTAGTTTCTACCTTTTTTTTCTCATTACTGTAATTCTGTAAATTACTACAGACTATTGAAGCAAACTGCTAATTTTCATTTACCTTAAAGAATTGTTATGTTCTAAAATTTTAAATGAATCATGTGAAAGAATGTCACTCTTTTCTTTGAAGAAAATATTACTTTGTATGAAGTCACTGAAATTGTTCAAACTGTAAAGATGAAAAGTTTGTATTTTCTGTATTGGTGTTTGATGCTAGTGTTTTTCCTCTCAGTGTGTTCTGAGTGACAGTGTGTGTTATCTCAGTGAGGGTTGTGTAGTGTTTGTCTGCATGAGCCTGTTTTGAGCCATGTGTTAAGAGTTGTGTTGCTTGGAATGAGTTTTGCAGGTGATGGGAACTGTTTAGCTCAGGTGACTGTTGGTAGTGCAGACTGTAGTTAGAGTTTTGCACATGTAGCTCCAGTTGTGCTCACTGTAGTTTAGCAATCGAAAAAAACTGTAAATTGTACAATTGTATTGACAGTTTACTGCTTAAAACCATCTTTAACCAGGTTAAGGTGGTTTGATGTTCTTTGCATCCAGTTTTGACCCAGCAGCCAAACCACCTTTTCAGCCTTTCAGCAGGGAACTGACTTGATTTTTCCATATTTAAGTTGTTAAACATAACAACAACAAAAAAGATTGTTTTCTCAAGACAAACAGGAAGTGATGAAAGCATACCTCAGTCAGAGGAAGTTCCGTACAGCTCTCTCTCTGAGCTCTCTTTGGGTCACAGTGAATCAGCATCCACTGCAACTCAAACTGGAAAACATAAAACAACCAAGTTACCGCTTTATTTGTACAGTAACTACAACAACAATCTGCTTCGTGTTGAACATGAAAAGTGATGCACAGTCTCTGTTCATCTGCTTGTAAGTTCTCTTCATAAATAAATAAATGCATAATCCAGCCTATATATGCTCATCCTTTATATTCGTGATTAAAAATGAAAATATGCCAGGTGATAATAGATTATGACAGAATTTGTATGACCCTGTCTGTTAAAATGAAAGTCTAACGCAACCACTGGACTACATACACAAATTCCTCTGACCACAAACCTTTTATGATTTACATATGCATTTTCAGACTTATTTTTATCCGTCCTTTGGACAGGAAGTGACAAGGTGCTGAGGTTCAGTAATCTGGCAGTAACACTCATCAGACAGTGTGACAGTTACACAGACCGACAGTCACATTTATCACAGGTACAGACTGTAACAGGATGTGATGGATTTGGCAGGTGCGGGGTGACAGTAACATTCATCAAATACAGCAGAGATCAAAACAACTGAATTAACCCTTCCAAGCATGTTCAATATTAGTTCAAAATTGGTATAAGTCTTTATTAACTACTTAAAATGCCATTTAAATTATTCATATTAAAGCAAAATCAAATCTTAACATCTTAACATTGAAAGGTATATGTCTGAACACAATGATATTAAAGGAGCACTAAGTATTTTTGGTCACATTTTATTTTGAGGTGTCTTTGTTACAGTGTAATTATACATTTAAGTATAGAGTAATATTAATTAAATAGATCTATTTACTATAGGATTAGGGTTAGTTGCACGTAATTATGCATAAGTTATAGCTATTATTAGTAACATGTAATAATTAGGGCTGTCAAAATAACGCGTTAATTTCGATTTATTAATCTGAGAAAAAATAACGCGTTAAAAAAAATAACGCAGATTAATCCATTTCGTATTGACCTTTCACCCAGAGCCGTTCTAGAAGGAGGGAGACTTTGGCCCAATCCCAAATGGCACACTTCATGTGCACTTTCGGTCTTGTGGACTTACAATGGCTGCCGCGTGCGCGTGTCCGTTAAGTCCGTGAGACCGCAGTGTGTCCCATTTGTCATTTTTAGATCTCAGAAGGGTGCTCGCGAGCGCCCCCTCTGCGGTCGATTTGCGCCCTTGATACACACTTTTGCCGAGCCCGCGCTGATGCGGACTCCACAGCAGACTTCTTCCCGACATTCAAAGCGGCGTTACGTCGCGAAAGTGCGGACTCAGAGGAAGACCGCGAGTGCTTAGGGTTCCATTTGGGACAGGGCCGAGAACGCGCTGCCTGGATCATTGATTGGAACATTTACTTATAAAAACACGGCCTGATGGAAGTGTTGATAAACAGTCGTCTGCCGCAAGGAATTTGCATATCACCAGAGTTCGTCAACTCTAAAGTACCACATCAATGCAAAGCATCCAGGAGTTAATGTTAATCCGGAGGTACGACCTTGCACGTCCCGTGATACCAACTCTAGCAGTCAACGTTATCTTCAAACTTAAACCACACTCGAGCAAACACTGAAGCGCTAACTTAGCAAATCTGTGTGCGTGAGCGAGTGTGTGTGTGTGCCTGAGAGAAAGCGTGTGTGAGACGCGTGAGTGAGTGAGTGAGTGAGTGCGTGCGTGTGTGTGTGTGTGTGTGTGTGTGGTAACAGTCCAAAAAAAGAGAGCAGCCTTGAGCTCTGAGAATGTCAAGCTACGTTTTCTCAGTGACTGGCTGAAGGAGAAGTAGAAGAGAGGCAGATGTGTCTGACTACAATTTAAAAATGAGAAATTGTTGATTTTTTTGTGTAAAATGTGGTAAAAGGGGCTGATTTTTTTATTGAAGGTTTATGTTCAATTGCACAAAAAAGCCCTGGAATTGATATTGCACTATGTTAAACTTTTGGTCTCTTGCCTGAGTTTATTCATGGCACATACAAGAGAAATGGCGTTGACATTGAGGGGAGTGTTTGTGTTACTTTATTCATTGTGTCCCCTATAACTGTGGCCTGAGATGCCTTGTAGAGTGAAAGAAATCTTTTTTGAATTTATTTCCTCAGCATATTATTATTAGGTCATATTGTTGATTGTTTTTGTATTTGAACAGTGAAAATAATAATAAAAGAGTTTTTGAACTTTAATGTCACTAATGCGGATTATTCATTGATTATTTTGAATTGAAATATGTAAAATACTTTCACAGCAAAAATGATGTATGCGATTAATTTAGATTAATTAATCACAGAGTATGTAATTAATTAGATAAAAAATTTTAATCGATTGACAGCCCTAGTAATAATCTAATAAGGACACTGTAAAAAAGTGTTACCATATTTTTTTGTTATTGGCCAATGCAACAGAGATAAATAAATAAAATAAATACATAAATAGCCAATGTAATTAATTTTTCTGTATTTCTATATCTACATGAAATTCATCTTATGCGAGTGTGAATCATTTAAATGTCAAAAGTAAACTTAGTTTCTTAGTGAATAAATTATTATCAACAATAACAACATATTATTATTAATACTATAATAAATACGTAGCCAATGCAATTTATTTTTATATAATCTAAATCTATATGCAATTCATCATGAACGTTTTAAACATATCTGTCCAAAGCATGCTATTAATTTATTTCTTATAAATAAATAATGCATTTTATTTTTCTATATCATGTGCATCTCATGGGACTGTATATTTTAAACATATCTGTCAAAAGAATAAATAAATATATAAAAATAAATAAATACATGAGAAAACGTGAGAAAAGCACTAATGATGAAACTGTTGCTCTCACCACTACAGAGGTGTTGGGATCAGAATCCAGTCTTCCGATGAGAGTGTCTCCCTCTGTGTTGACATAGCCTTTCCTCTTGATGGGCTTCTGGTCCACCGGGTGACAGTCCACGTACAGCGTCACCAGCTCCTTCTCCACGCCAACCATCACCTTGTGCCATTTAGTGTTAAAGAGGACAGAGAGGCCCGGAAAGGTGACGGTCTGGACGTCTCCTTCTATAGTGGTGAGGAAGAACTCCAGGGCCTGCTGGTCTCCATTGAGACGCATGCCTGCCTGCTTCAAGCCGTCTTCATCCACCACCTGCCAGATGTTCCACACCTTGTTCACGGTGTTCTTGATCATGCGGAAGGTGGTCATGAAGGAATACTCATCCGGAAAGCCCCTTGGAAAGTTCAGCCTGGTGGGAAACAAATATGGATATTTATTAAAGGTCCCATATTGTACACCTTTCTGGAGTGTTATTTTAGGTATTTATGTCCTTAAGAATATAAATGTATAAAAAACCATCTCAATATATTTCTACAGCTCCTTTCTCAGGAGCTCTGGTAAGAACAGGTCGATTTTGGCCTGTCTAATTAATATTCATGAGCCTCTCTTGTGATTGGCTTGTTGTTTTCTGAGTGGCGCACGGCCAGGCCAACCACAGGTAACTAGGGTCATGTATGCTGTAGGGTCATGGATGCTCACAAGTAAGGTAAATAAAACACCTGTAATGATGGGCATTGCTGAGGGGAATGTTATCCGGCCTTATATGTTCGAGCCAGACCCCGAATCGGGACAACCAACCACCTCCGTCCTCAAACGCGCTAACAAAAGGATGTTTTGGTTTTTTTTTGAGTATTATAATGACCATTACATCAATGCTGCACGCAGATGTACCGTTAACGCTAATTTAAACTGTCTGTAAACAAACTTTTGAAATACTTTACCCATGCAAGGACACTGAACGTTAGTTTCTGTTAGCAAATCAAAAGACACAGAGACTGAGTGAACTCAATCTCACCGTCTTTGACTCAATAAAAACAACAGACACCAACTGTGTCTGTAACTAAGGAAAACAAACAATGTATTTTGTCTTGTTTCCAACAGATATTCTATCAAAGCTTGTGGCAACCATAGACTGTACAAAACAAGACGTCGGCATCAACTTACCAACACGTTAGTGTTGCATATCTGTTTACAAACTATAATTTCAGATTATGCTCCATAATGTAACATAAAATGTGTTAGAAGTTTATTTACGGGTTGTGAATTTGAGGTTGGGCACAATAATGTAGGGACTGCAGCATCTTTGATGAGTAGCTTCTTTGAAGAAGCGGCATCGAACTGTGCCAGATTGACGAAAGTCGCACAAATGTGCAGAACAGACGGTTAAGGTCGAGCTAAACTGCTGTGGTATTTAAACATTAGCCACTGGTCTCTTATATTAATGTTGTTCGGAAGCATGTGCAATAATGTAGTTTCCTGACATCCATCGACTGAACAGCGTTTTCCCGGCATGTTTCCGTGTTGTAGTTGCTCAGCAAAGATGTTGTCTGTTGGGCAAAAGGAGGGAGGGACGGTGGGCAGTGTTCGGGGTGATGACTGAAGGCGGTGACTGAGTAGTTCAGACGTCACATTTACACGGAAGTCACAACGGCTTGTGAAAAGGCACTACTTTATACAGGCTGTGTGCATTTGTCTATGGTTTGAAACTGGGATTGAATCGGAAGAGACTAGGAAAAGGAAAAGAGAATCTGACCGTGTGTGCAACCGGACAAGAGTGAGTCCCTCTCGGTCGGGCTTTCACTCGTTGGCGCGAGCTAAAAAGCAGCACTGGATGCAACAGTGATGCTGACCTTGCGATCTTGTTGATGGCCTAGTAAGTAAATCTTTCTAAGTTTGTGTGCATTTTATTTTGTGATTTCACCGGAATAAATAGAGTCTCCGCAACGGCGATAGATTGAAGAGCGCGTCCGAGTGAAGACTGCGCGCGCGCCGCCACAAGAGACACAATGACTAACGTTATGTATCTATGACACTGATAGCAGCGGACACGAGCCCTCAGGTTGAGTTAAAAAACACATTTTAGCGCTAGATCTCTTATTTAAAGGCACACTATGCAAGATGTGTACCTAAATATAACAGCTTCAAAGGGGTATCAGGCCGTGAGTGCAGAGACCAGCTTATGGCAGACGCTCTCCGTGAGTGGCATTTACGACAGTAACATTAAATACAAGTTCTCCACAGCGACTCTAGGGGTCGCTGTTTGACAAAAACGGAATTCCAGCATAGTGTGCCTTTAATAAAAATTGTTAAAAACGTGTCTAATTTAAAAAAAACGCAAAATGTGTGGGGAAAAACAAGGTTTAGAAACTTGTTTCAAATGTTTAAATGAAGAGGTCTTTTCCAAAACGCGATAAACGCCATTTTTAAAAAAAATGAGTTTGTAATGTCATGTTGCTGTGCACTGAACCTATTCACTGCTCCATCAACATTTCATGCCAAATCGCTACATTTCCTTGTTTAAAATGTACTACAAGATGCAGTTTCTTTCCAAAACGCGATAAGCGCCAAACCTATTTTTAGCCTAAACGCGATAAATCCTCTCGACTAATCAGAATTCGGTGAACGTTCTACGCAATCCAACAGGGTGGCGCTCTGAACAGAGGTTTGTTTATGTTCATTTATTCCTCAAAATGAGTGAGTTTTCTAATCGACTAGTAGTAGTTCATTTAAGTTTAATCACATATTTCTATTGATTTAATTATTTAAATATGGGAGAGAAACCATAATGACCATTTTTTTAATTGCCTATTCCGCATCTCACGCATAAAGCTTGCCACAAAGAACCGACAAAAGTAATGATTAGGCCTATGCATGAAACTTTTGAATTGTTTATTTTTTAATTAGTGTTTTCTGTCAGATATAGCTGAAAAGATAAAGTTGATATGCTGACTCGCCATCTTCGCAGTAGTGAACGCGCCTATAGAGAGAAATGCACACTTTGAATTAGCCTACATACGCAGAGAGTAGCCAATTTCTTTTCGTTTTTTATTGTTTTGTTTAAATGTAGACATTTCAAGCTTTTTATAGATATACTTCTCAGGATTGTGAGGCAAGTATCGCTGTGTTTCGGTTCATTTATGTGATGCTCTCCAGATCACGCGCGGGCGCTTCCGTGTCCTGATTATATGTCTGCTATATATTTGCTTATTTATTTATTATTAATCCAGTCAATTTGTTGATGAAACATTGATTAAAATGAAGATACAATTTATACAAAACGAAATTCACTTTAAAGCAAGGCTTTCTACTAAACAAAACTTAATAAGTGGTCAAAATCATGTCTGACCCATTCCAAATGTTTTCCGATATATTGGTCATCTTATGATCCTATCATACTCATCTCATGCGGTTCCCTTTTCATATAATCAACATAGATGAAATAAAAAAAATAACATTAGCCTATATTATTAAACATAAATATGAAACGTATGTTTAAGTTTTTTTTTAAACTTAGCCTATATGTAAGCGTCACGCCGCTCCGCTTTGTTCACATGCTGTGTAGCCTATACACGCATGTGTGTGTGTGTGTGTGTGTGTGTGTGTGTGTGTGTGTGTGGTGGAGGGGTGCCCATCACTACTTGAACTGAATATCGTTATCATTATTAAATATTTTTAATAATTTGTTTTTTTTTACGCATATGTAGTGGACAAATTGGTCCTACTTGTTACAGGTTTGACACTTTACTAAAAATGACTCTGAATGTATTACTAAATAACTTATTGAATAGCTATTGATATCATTACTATTTTCAGGTTCTGCACCAAATGACTTTTAGCCTAAATGTGTTACTAAATTTAATTTATAGTATGAGCCCCTGTTTATGTTACATGCTCTCGTTTTTTTTTTTTAAAGACAAACCATACAGTTTTGGAAAAAATTTATGGATTTATAGCGTTTTGGAAAAAAAATAAATTAACTTTTAATTTATCATAAACAATATTGTTGTTTGATTTAATAATCATTGTTCAACATGTTCAGACTGAGCCAATAAAACATTTTAACAGGATAAATTGAATATTCACAAAATGTGTGGGTCTAGGTAAAAAATGTAATTTTCCTGAAAACTATTGAAATGGATTTATAGCGTTTTGGAAAAGACCTCTTCAAATATATAATTAAATCTATATGAATATTGAGCTATGGCCTATGGGTGGGTGGTTTTAGATAAAATGTATAAAATATATAAAATAAAATAAAATAAAATAAATAAAATAAAAAAATAAATAAAATAAATAATAATAATAAAATAAAATTAAATTAATAATAAAAAAATTAAAAAAATTAAATAAGAGAGAAAATTACATGAAATGGTGCATTTTGTATTAATAACACTAATGATTATTTTTAAAGTTTTAAAAACTCATGGCAGGAAATTATTTTTTTTTAAACTTTTTTTAAGAATTGCACTGTAAAAGCTTACATTTTAAACTATAATGTTGCACTGGTAGGTTTGTTAAACAGAGAACTACTGCAAATGCATAATGAAGTTACGTTCTTGTAATGAAGCGCATCTATTTATAAATGGGATGTATTACCTCTAAGAATAGTAATCCACCTCCATTATTGTCTGATCATCAAGGGAATATCCCTGCATTATACACACAGCTCGGCTTCAAGTTGTTCTGAGATAAAATTATGAATAACATACAGATCAGAGAAGTCCACTTTCATCTTCAAAGCCTGTGTGTCGTCTGTGAGTTATTTCAAAGGGACAGTGCTGGCTTTAATAGCAGTGTGTTAAAGAATCAGATGCCGGGCTGCAGGCGGTGAGGGAACAACACACACCATCTGAGAATCAATTACCGTGTCTGGTTTTACACGCACCCTCTCTGGGCTCGACCCCGTGTGGTGTTTTAACAGGCAGAGGTGCTCTGCGGGAGATGTTCTCACGAATGAAGCTACAGTGGCCTTTAACCAGCTTGTAAATGGATCAAGGCGAGGCCATAAATATGGAGTTTCCTGTTGGCTAGTAAAATAAATGAGGGCCACTGTTCGGAATAATCTCAGTCTCAAGAAACCTCTTTCTCCCATTTCATTCCAAGTCACGCACTCCCAAATAGATATCAGCACTTCAAAGACAAGCTGAGAGTCCATTTAATAAGTTGGTAGTGTACAGTTAACGGTTTCCTTGTTACAGCACAGTTTTTGTGTATTGATACTACCCTTTGTAGCATAAGTTTGCATAAATCCAAGCATTTACAGACATCCCACCCAGCAAAAACTAATTTCCGGAAGATGACAACCTTTAAAGCTCTTGCCTGATCATAGCCCTTCATTTTCCAGTGATATTCCTCTGACCCTTTCTCTTTTGTAATGTCTCTCAGCCATCTCTCTTTCTACAGTCTTCAAATCTCCCTCTTGCTCACTCTCTCTCCTCCCCATCATGAGTGGACACGCCCCCTACTGATGATTGGCTTACTCTCTCTCCTCCCCATCATGAGTGGACACGCCCCCTACTGATGATTGGCTTACTCTCTCTCCTCCCCATCATGAGTGGACACACCCCCTACTGATGATTGGCTCACTCTCTCTCCTCCCCATCATGAGTGGACACGCCCCCTACTGATGATTGGCTCACTCTCCTCCCCATCATGAGTGGACACGCCCCCTACTGATGATTGGCTCACTCTCTCTCCTCCCCATCATGAGTGGACACGCCCCCTACTGATGATTGGCTTACTCTCTCTCCTCCCCATCATGAGTGGACACACCCCCTACTGATGATTGGCTCACTCTCTCTCCTCCCCATCATGAGTGGACACGCCCCCTACTGATGATTGGCTCACTCTCCTCCCCATCATGAGTGGACACGCCCCCTACTGATGATTGGCTCACTCTCTCTCCTCCCCATCATGAGTGGGCACGCCCCCTACTGATGATTGGCTCACTCTCTCTCCTCCCCATCATGAGTGGACACACCCCCTACTGATGATTGGCTCACTCTCTTTCCTCCCCATCATGAGTGGACACGCCCCCTACTGATGATTGGCTCACTCTCTCTCCTCCCCATCAGGAGTGGACACGCCCCCTACTGATGATTGGCTCACTCTCTCTCCTCCCCATCATGAGTGGACACGCTCCCTACTGATGATTGGCTCACTCTCTCTCCTCCCCATCATGAGTGGACACGCCCCCCACTGATGATTGGCTCACTCTCTCTCCTCCCCATCATGAGTGGACATGCCCCCTACTGATGATTGGCTCACTCTCCTCCCCATCATGAGTGGACACGCCCCCTACTGATGATTGGCTCACTCTCTCTCCTCCCCATCATGAGTGGACACACCCCCTACTGATGATTGGCTCACTCTCTCTCCTCCCCATCATGAGTGGACACGCCCCCCACTGATGATTGGCTCACTCTCTCTCCTCCCCATCATGAGTGGACACGCTCCCTACTGATGATTGGCTCACTCTCTCTCCTCCCCATCATGAGTGGACACGCCCCCCACTGATGATTGGCTCACTCTCTCTCCTCCCCATCATGAGTGGACACGCTCCCTACTGATGATTGGCTACAAGTGTGTTGCGTTGCTCGGTCGGATCCACTTTCAACAGCATTTTTCAGAAATCGCTTAATGCACATTTAATTGCAATTTACATGTAATTAAGTGTCCAAAATATTACATTCAGCTCGCATTGAAGTAGATCATTTCTGTAATAAGTATGGCTTTAGTATGCTAAAGTGTACTTCTTTTTCACAAAGGTATAACTGATGTTTATCAGTTCCCTCTTCAAAGTTTATTATAAAATTCATGCTCTTTAAAGCATAAAATGCCTCTTTTCAGTTATCAGCGAGACACTTGTGTCTCTTACTACAAAAAAAATTTATATATATATATATATATATCACACCTGCTGAAACGTGAGTATTTGTGAGTCAGCGTGAGTATATGGGGCGTCTGGGTATGCAGCGTTTTGCTCGAGCGGATCCACATGGGTTCAGACAAGTTAGTTTTTGTATTATTAGAAGCCGTTCAGAGGGTGATAACACCTGTCTCTGACCTGTAATAATGCAACACCTGAAACAAATATCATAGATGCCAACAAGGTTATGTGTGTGTGCACATGCAGTATACAAAATATTTAGCTTTGGTTTATGTGATGCACTCATGCATATATTGATAAGAGTGTAATTTTTGTTGTTGTTGTTGTTGTTGTTTTACATAATTGATGTGTGTTTTTGGACATAAAGACATCCCCAGTGTTTATTTGCATTCGTGCACATAGTTTAGTGAGTGGTCAGGTTTATAGTTACCTGGTTGGGATCTGGAAGTTAGCCTCTTTGTCGAGTCTGTACGCCACCTGGAGGGGTGTGGAACCTTCTACCTTTCTGACGCCCTTCATCGGGATGACATCCAACTGAAACTGTGTGATCAGATCAAATCCTGCCACACAAATACAATCGAAATGGTTCATAAACTCTCTATAGAGACATATCTCATGTCTGTGTGGGAAATCAGACCTGAATTCAGATCACGCACGCACACACACAAAATTATTCAAAATATCTGTCTAAAACATAATCATTTCTGCAAAAAAGTAAAACAGAAAATAAAATGCGATTAAAATAATTAAAAATGGCAATTGTGTATTAATTATATACAATGCATTTTATTCTTACAATAATCTCATTATATCCAGATTAGATCCAATTATGATAACATTCCATTAGCATTTGTGTCAAATTCATGCAATAAATAATATAATGCCGTTAAATGCATTAATATGCACCAAAACCATCCATTAGGTCTCTCCACATCTGTTTGCTTCAGGAAATGCGTTTGTAACTTGCTTACTCCCCGTTTCCAGCCTGTGCTCAGAGCAGCACATGTTAGTGATTTGAGGTTGCAACCCTCCGCATTATTTGTTAAAAGCGAAGGAGTCGCAACCAATTAAGATCTTGCTGAGCTAGAAGTGTTTCCACTGCAGAAATTGGCCGGCCAGAGACGAAAGTTTTATTTGCCTCATTTGAGATCTAAAAATGTCTTAAAAGGTGACTATCAGATTCAGCATCTTTACCTAATGAAAAAAACAGCTTTGTGCCGCTGCATGTCCTACTTAAGGCTATTTATAGGTAAACAATGCCTGAACAAAGAGGATTTTTTTTATCGATAATCATGCTGCTAATTTAATATTTGATATTTAATCGTGGTTAAATATTCATGCTAACATTCATGAGAAGTGCTCTACTATGCAGATCATTATTTTTACTAAAGGAGCTGGGCCTCTTTTAGATCATTTTTTGGATTTGTCATTTACTGGATTTACTGCATAACATATAATCCCAAAGAGTCTGCAATGAATGCACACAGTTCACAGCATGTTTTCTCACAGGGGCTCTATTTTACCTGGAAGGTCATCTTGTCCATTCTTCATGGTTGGGCACACCGTGTCGCCATCTAATCTGTTCAAATCCAGCTCTGAAAAATTCATAAATGACATGAGTGTTGTGCCAGGCATTTCTACAGTAACATATCACCAGTGAATACGCTCTGATTGGAAAAAAGTGACATTCACCCTTCTCTTGACAGCAGGCAATTTGTACCAAACACAAATATCTTTTACAATACTAATTATTATGGTAAATGGATTGCATTTATATAGCGCTTTCACAGACCCAATGGCCACCAAAGCGCTTTACATATTGCCTCACATTCACCCATTCATACACCGACAGCGGTGTCAGCCATGCAAGGCGCCATCCAGCTCGTCGTGAGCAGCTGGGGTTAGGTGTCTTGCTCATGGACACCTCAACACTTGGTCAGGTGGAACTGGGGATTGAACCACCAACCTTCCAGTTTGTAGACAACCTACATGAACCACTGAGCCACTGTCGCTCCTTATTTATATATATAAATGTATACGCCTTGCTACGAAAGTAAATAGATGTACAATAAACAAATGTATTTTCTAATTTGCCACACCATCCTTTAAAGGCCATATGTGCACCGCCGAGCATAAGATGTGATCAATTTGTCGTAATTACAGTGGGGAAGCACTTTCTGGAATGATGGACTTAAGTGTACATGTGTGGGCCTGCAGGACAGCTTTTATAAGGTCAGATGACTGACAGACATAGTCATCTGTGCTCATTTGTATTAATCTAATGTAAGTGCACGATGGGAAAACAAATGTGACACTCCATCTATCACAAGGACAGTTTACCTCCTACGAATATTAAACCCTCTGATGGAGAACATCAGCCCTGTTTCCTTTCTATAGTTCACCGTTTGAAAGCCTGATGCACTTAAAATATCCTGAGAATGGACTTGATCTGTTGTTTTAGCACCGGTTTTCATATATGTATGAATTGTATGTTAAATAAAAACGATTTAGCATGCTAAAATATCTGTTATTTGATCACTTCCTAAAGCCTGGTCAGAGGCATACCATGATATGACCATGTTTTGGGGCGTTCATCATGGATTTAGGACGATACTGTGATGATATTGCTATGGTGTTCTTTTAAGCACCTTGGTAATAATGCACGGTATGGTAATCATACAATGCCATGGCATATTTTAAAAGTACCACAGTATTACCATTAGGTATCACCACAGTGGATTTATAAGGGTTTAAGTTTGGCTCTATGACCAAAACCGCGGTGCTGGAAATCATGAAATAACCGCATGGTTTTAACAGAAGAACAGTATGAACAGACACACTGACATCTGGAACTTCTTGAAAGCCTGAAATAAGCAGGCAGGACCGATAGGTACCATAGTAAAAAAGGCATTTCCCTGTGTTTTTACAGTGCTGTTTATCCGGGCGCAGAGCCGTGTGAGAGCGCTTTAAACCCTCATATCCTCTCATGTCATTTTAAAACCACCCATTAGTGCAAATGAGGGACAAAGCCGAGAATGAAGCCGCACTCTCTCGCACACGTTTATACGTGCCTGCAGACATGCTTATGGTGGCACAATGATTCATTGTGGACCACACACTGATTTAAACCCATCACAACTGTACACTGTGTATACACTGAGTATGTTTTACAAGAAAATACTACTTCAGTCTTTCTACTTTCTACAAAATTGCCATTTTGATCTTTAATTCAATGTGTAACTTTATAACTATTTGTAAAATTGACTGGTAATTTCAGAGTGAACATTCTTTCAAAAATAAATCATACACCAAATGATGTGTAGTGTAAGGTCACATGACAAGACTTAAATCGCTGCAATGTTGTATCACTACATGGTGCTCCTATTCATCTACTGTATCCAAATATTGATGCACCTCTTGATGGAAATTACATCACAATATTTCTGTCAGGTCCATTAAGTCAAGAACACACATGACAATGAATGATTAGGAAATTGTATTGAAAAAATTGCAATTCAAGTTGATAATTAAAATTTGACGGTATGGCTCTGTTCAGGGAGTCCTCTGACCTTTCATGAGCACCATGAAATAGCAGAGAGTCAGAGGACAGCAGCAGCATTAGGGAAAGCTCACAGTTTATGAACTGTGTTCATATGAACAGAGCAGCAACGATGATAGAAAAGCAAATGCCACGTTATACACGACAAGGATGAGCTGGGGAGGAGGTGGGTTGCAGAGAGCGAGCAGCGATTGCAGAGCGAGCAATGAGCAGTTAGGAGCGAACTGAATCT
This sequence comes from Tiaroga cobitis, assembly GCA_030578255.1. Lineage (NCBI taxonomy): Eukaryota > Metazoa > Chordata > Actinopteri > Cypriniformes > Leuciscidae > Tiaroga > Tiaroga cobitis. Next base: position 39,713,768 of record CM060609.1, on the reverse strand, counting down.
GCTTAAATATGGCGCCCTGATTTGAGCGTAGTCATTAGCAGCCATAGATATAAACACTAGATGTCGCCTGGCTACGGCAGTTCATTGGAACGAATGCGTCAATAGAGCCGCCATCTTGAAACAGGGGAACCCCTCATCAGCGTCAATGTAGGAAATGCTCTAACGGAAATAAAATCACCATAAATCGTCATGAATGCGATTTTCTAGTTGTTTTGGTTCGTTCCAACGGTCAGACATGTATTTATCATTGAGTCCAGAGAAATTTAAAAAAATTTACAAAATTTCACAATCTTGTAAAATGTAATCCCTTGATGTATGTTTTTTAGATTTCGTTCGTGTGAACATCCATACGCAGCACAAAAGTCCAGCATCATCCATGAATTCAGCGTTACCTAGCTACTTCCTATGACAAGATCCCTGTTCCAAGATGGCGGCGGTTTTGACGCATGTTTAGAACCCCAAGGCGACATCTAGTGTTTATATCTATGATTAGCAGCGAGGGGAGATGAACAGCTGATGCGCTGATGCAGCTCAGCTGAGCGATCGCTGATGAAACCGTGTTGTTGGCCAATAGCGTCAGCAGCATCTTGACTACCTGGCCTGTCAGAACTGACGCTGACACTCAATTTATTTCCATCCAGAGGTGCATCCATTTTTGGTCAATATCTTGTATTGACAATGCAAGAGTCCAGCACTCTGTAAAGTCTCCTCCAGCACATCCCAAAGACTCTCAATGAATTTAAGCTCTGGACTCAAAGGTGCCTATTCATGTGTGAAAATTATTCTTCGTGTTCCTACCAACCATTCTTTCACAATTTGAGCCTGATGAATCTTATTAATCTTTTCCTACATGGTGTTACGCAGCACATTTGAGCTTCTGTAAGAACCAATGAGGTTCATTCTAGTGTTACGCAGGACGTTTGAGCTTCTGCAAGAACCAATGAGGTTCATTCTTGTGTTACGCAGCACGTTTGAGCTTCTGTAAGAACCAATGAGGTTCATTCTTGTGTTACGCAGCACGTTTGAGCTTCTGTAAGAACCAATGAGGTTCATTCTTGTGTTACGCAGCACGTTTGAGCTTCTGTAAGAACCAATGAGGTTCATTCTTGTGTTACGCAGCACGTTTGAGCTTCTGTAAGAACCAATGAGGTTCATTCTTGTGTTACGCAGCACGTTTGAGCTTCTGTAAGAACCAATGAGGTCCATTCTCGTGTTACGCAGCACGTTTGAGCTTCAGCAAGAACCAATGAGGTCCATTCTCGTGTTACGCAGCACGTTTGAGCTTCTGTAAGAACCAATGAGGTTCATTCTCGTGTTACGCAGCACGTTTGAGCTTCTGTAAGAACCAATGAGGTTCATTCTCGTGTTACGCAGCACGTTTGAGCTTCTGCAAGAACCAATGAGGTTCATTCTCGTGTTACGCAGCACGTTTGAGCTTCAGCAAGAACCAATGAGGTCCATTCTCGTGTTACGCAGCACGTTTGAGCTTCTGTAAGAACCAATGAGGTTCATTCTAGTGTTACGCAGCACGTTTGAGCTTCAGCAAGAACCAATGAGGTCCATTCTCGTGTTACGCAGCACGTTTGAGCTTCTGTAAGAACCAATGAGGTTCATTCTCGTGTTACGCAGCACGTTTGAGCTTCTGTAAGAACCAATGAGGTTCATTCTCGTGTTACGCAGCACGTTTGAGCTTCTGCAAGAACCAATGAGGTTCATTCTCGTGTTACGCAGCACGTTTGAGCTTCAGCAAGAACCAATGAGGTCCATTCTCGTGTTACGCAGCACGTTTGAGCTTCTGCAAGAACCAATGAGGTTCATTCTTGTGTTACGCAGCACGTTTGAGTTTCTGTAAGAACCAATGAGGTTCATTCTTGTGTTACGCAGCACGTTTGAGCTTCTGTAAGAACCAATGAGGTCCATTCTCGTGTTACGCAGCACGTTTGAGCTTCTGCAAGAACCAATGAGGTCCATTCTCGTGTTACGCAGCACGTTTGAGCTTCTGTAAGAACCAATGAGGTTCATTCTTGTGTTACGCAGCACGTTTGAGCTTCTGTAAGAACCAATGAGGTTCATTCTTGTGTTACGCAGCACGTTTGAGCTTCTGTAAGAACCAATGAGGTTCATTCTTGTGTTACGCAGCACGTTTGAGCTTCTGTAAGAACCAATGAGGTTCATTCTTGTGTTACGCAGCACGTTTGAGCTTCTGTAAGAACCAATGAGGTTCATTCTAGTGTTACGCAGCACGTTTGAGCTTCAGCAAGAACCAATGAGGTCCATTCTCGTGTTACGCAGCACGTTTGAGCTTCTGTAAGAACCAATGAGGTTCATTCTCGTGTTACGCAGCACGTTTGAGCTTCTGTAAGAACCAATGAGGTCCATTCTCGTGTTACGCAGCACGTTTGAGCTTCTGTAAGAACCAATGAGGTTCATTCTCGTGTTACGCAGCACGTTTGAGTTTCTGTAAGAACCAATGAGGTTCATTCTAGTGTTACTCAGCACGTTTCAGCTTCTGTAAGAACCAATGAGGTTCATTCTAGTGTTACTCAGCACGTTTCAGCTTCTGTAAGAACCAATGAGGTTCATTCTCGTGTTACTCAGCACGTTTCAGCTTCTGTAAGAACCAATGAGGTTCATTCTCGTGTTACTCAGCACGTTTCAGCTTCTGTAAGAACCAATGAGGTTCATTCTAGTGTTACTCAGCACGTTTCAGCTTCTGTAAGAACCAATGAGGTTCATTCTCGTGTTACGCAGCACGTTTGAGCTTCAGCAAGAACCAATGAGGTTCATTCTCGTGTTACGCAGCACGTTTGAGCTTCTGCAGGAACCAATGAGGTTCATTCTCGTGTTACGCGGCACGTTTGAGTTTCAGCAAGAACCAATGAGGTTCATTCTAGTGTTACGCAGCACGTTTGAGCTTCTGCAGGAACCAATGAGGTTCATTCTCGTGTTACGCAGCACGTTTGAGCTTCTGTAAGAACTAATGAGGTTCATTCTAGTGTTACGCAGCACGTTTGAGCTTCTGTAAGAACTAATGAGGTTCATTCTAGTGTTACGCAGCACGTTTGAGCTTCTGTAAGAACTAATGAGGTTCATTCTAGTGTTACGCAGCACGTTTGAGCTTCTGCAGGAACCAATGAGGTTCATTCTCGTGTTACGCAGCACGTTTGAGCTTCTGCAGGAACCAATGAGGTTCATTCTAGTGTTACGCAGCACGTTTGAGCTTCTGCAGGAACCAATGAGGTTCATTCTCGTGTTACGCAGCACGTTTGAGCTTCTGTAAGAACTAATGAGGTTCATTCTAGTGTTACGCAGCACGCTTGAGTTTCAGCAAGAACCAGTGAGGTTCATTCTCGTGTTACGCAGCACGTTTGAGTTTCAGCAAGAACCAGTGAGGTTCATTCTAGTGTTACGCAGCACGTTTGAGCTTCTGTAAGAACTAATGAGGTTCATTCTAGTGTTACGCAGCACGTTTGAGCTTCTGTAAGAACTAATGAGGTTCATTCTAGTGTTACGCAGCACGTTTGAGCTTCTGTAAGAACTAATGAGGTTCATTCTCGTGTTACGCAGCACGTTTGAGCTTCTGTAAGAACTAATGAGGTTCATTCTAGTGTTACGCAGCACGTTTGAGCTTCTGTAAGAACTAATGAGGTTCATTCTAGTGTTACGCAGCACGTTTGAGCTTCTGTAAGAACTAATGAGGTTCATTCTCGTGTTACGCAGCACGTTTGAGCTTCTGTAAGAACTAATGAGGTTCATTCTCGTGTTACGCAGCACGTTTGAGCTTCTGTAAGAACTAATGAGGTTCATTCTCGTGTTACGCAGCACGTTTGAGCTTCTGTAAGAACCAATGAGGTTCATTCTAGTGTTACGCGGCACGTTTGAGCTTCTGTAAGAACTAATGAGGTTCATTCTAGTGTTACGCAGCACGCTTGAGCTTCTGTAAGAACTAATGAGGTTCATTCTCGTGTTACGCGGCACGTTTGAGCTTCTGCAGGAACCAATGAGGTTCATTCTAGTGTTACGCAGCACGTTTGAGCTTCAGCAAGAACCAATGAGGTTCATTCTAGTGTTACGCGGCACGTTTGAGCTTCTGCAGGAACCAATGAGGTTCATTCTCGTGTTACGCAGCACGTTTGAGCTTCTGCAAGAACCAATGAGGTTCATTCTCACGCGTCAAGCAGGTTCGGTTGAGCTTCTGTTTATGTTCGCTGATCAATGTTTATATGTGAATAAAAGCCTAAATTCAATCTGTTCATCAAATAAAGTGATCGTGACATAAGGGTGAGTATTTGATGACAAAAAAAAAACCTGAACCCTTTAACTAGCATTTTCAGGGTGGAAAAAAAATATTTTCATGCCAAAATTACCGAAACAACATGAGGGCTAAAATGTCAAATAGGACATTAATTAATCATCAATCAGTTTTCTTGAGTCCTCATATCTTATATTCATTTATACCTAACAATCAACAATGACTAAAAAACAGGAAAGACAAAGGCATTATGGGATGAGTACCAGAGCAAGAGTATTTTATCACTAGTTACAATTTTTAAGACACATTAAACATCAAAAGAAGATACTCACGAGCGAGAGCTGGAGCCCAGAGCAATGTGAAGACAATCATATGTGTTAAACATCCTGTCAATGTCCGTCGCCAGACGCGACTCCTGCCAGAGACAGAGACAGACACCATTCTGATTCACAGAACATCATTATTATAAAACTAATACATGCAAACCAATATTCAAGAATGAGGAAGTAGTAAGGTAAAAATATAACTTGTAAACCTATTATTCTGAATATTGGCAAGACGTGTCCCCCTTTTTGAAAGGTTTTGAAAGTGGGTTTAAAGCAGGAATATGAATATTTCGTGTCTCTGATTCAAAATATGTTTTGATGAAAATTTGGGAGTCAGTAAACATTTTTTCACTCTTATTATTTTAAAGAAATTAACACTTTTATTCAGCAATAAAAGATTTCTACTTCAAATAAATGCGGCTCTTTTGAACTTTCCAGTTATGAAGGAATTCTGAAAAAAAGTAACACGGTTTCCACAAAAATTTGAAGCAGCACAACTGTTTCTTGAGCAGCAAATCATCATATTATAATGATTTCTGAAGGATCATGTGACACTGAAGACTGGAGTAATGATGCTGGAAATTCAGCTTTAATCACAGGAATAAATTACATTTTAAAATGTATTCAAATAGAAAACAGTTATTTTAAATTGCAATATTTCACAATATTAATGTTTTTACTTTATTTCTGAACACAAAAATGCAGCCTTGGTGAGCAGAAGAAACTTCTTTCAAAAACAGTAAAACAATAGTACTGAGCTATTGTTGAGCTACATGAAGAGACCCATGCTAGGGAGCCACCTGTCCCTGTGTGTGTGTGTGTGTGTGTGTGTGTGTGTGTGTGTGCGTGTGTGTGTGTGTGTGTATGTGTGTGTGCGTGTGTGTGTGTGTGTGTGTTGTTTTAAATTGGCTAGAGGCACAGGAAGGTGACAGGAATATATTCTACCACAGTAATGATGAATGAGTCATGAGTCCCACACAATGTGCACAATCTATCCACAGCATTGTACACACCTAACCCTGTCATCCATCCATCTATGATCCATCCATCAATCCATCCATCACACAGTGAGCTTTAGGCTCTTGTCAGGGACAGAAGCAAGTCCAGAATACAAGCAGCAAGTCATTCAGTGTTCTTTCTTTCTACTGGATTAATGGTATTAACATTGGATTAACATTTTAAAGCTCCTGTAAATGATTTTTTGGCAAATATTATGCATAAATTGTCCTGTTACCTGATAGATATCAGATATCTGAAACAAAAGCCCTGATCATTCACAGGCGTCTTTGTGACAGCACTACAGCACTTACAATCTGCCCACGCACGTGTTGGTCGATCACAAAACTTGGCAAGCTCTCTGCCCGTCAGACATCATGTGTTCAAGTTTGCTGACACGGATTCATTATAAATATCTACTTGAATAAACCATTCAGACATCAGATCTTCTCTGATTAAATCTAATGAAAACACTAAGGCAGATGTCAAGATTTGAATAACAATAAAGTTATATAAAACTTTATAGTCAATAAAGTTATTTTAATATATTTTAAAATGTAATTTATTCCTGTGATTAAAGCTGAATTTTCAGCATCATTACTGCAGTCTTCAGTGTAACATCATCCTTCAGAAATCATTATAATATGAGGATTTGCTGCTCAAGAAACATTTATTATTATTATCAATGTTGAAAACAGTTGTGCTCCTTAATGTTTTTGTAGAAACCATGATAAATTTTTTCGGGATGTATACACAATTTCATATGCATCTCGGTCAACCCTGTTAGGACTGTCAAAAAGATCCCCTCTCCAATCAGTATCAGTATATTGTATAATCAGTATGATCAGTATATTCAATCAGTATATTGATATGATATGAATATGCTAGAGTATATGCATCTGTATGTGTGACATTCTTTGTCCCCATGAGGAAAACAGCTTATAAATCTAACTAAGTTATGTTTTTTTTAAAAAAGTTTTTAGTTACAGCTCTCAGATATGATTGTAACTGAAATCAAAATGATTGAAATTAAAAACCTTTTGAAAAGAAAAGAAAGAAAAACATTTTAGGATCATTTAGATTATGGTAACACTTTACAATAAGATCTCATCAGTTAACATTAGTTATTGTACATGAAACATGAACTAACAATGAGCAATACATTTATTACAGTATTTATGCATCTTTGTTAATGTTAGTTAATAAAAATAGTCATTCATTATTTGTTCATGTTAGCTCAAACAGTGCATTAAGTAATGTTAACAAATGCAACTTTTGATAATGTATTAGTAAATGTTGAAATTAACATTAACTAAGATGAATAAATGCTGTAAAAGTGTTGTTCACTCTTAGATCTTGTTAACTGAAGTAGTTAACTAATGTTATTGTAAAGTGTCACCACATTTACACCAATTCTCATTGTTGCAATTAAAGCAAAGTATAATTAAATATCATGGCATTTGGTAACTCTAAATTTAACTTAAAAAATCATTGCCTTACAGTACAAGAAAGAAGGAAAGGTCGTAAACAACATAGAAAATATAATTCCTTCTTTTATTCTCTATAGATGTTGGGGTAATATGTGAACATGTAGACTAAGTGTGAGAATGACCTAACTACACAAAGCCCTCAAGTGAAGGAAACTTGGTCAGAAAACATTTCCAGAAATCAAAACGCGAGTAATGATCACAGGTTTCCAAACACTCCTTCTCAAAAAGGTGCCAGGGTAAGTAAAAAAAAAAAAAACACAAGAAATATGTTAATTATTTAGTATTTAGTCATACCATTATTCATCGCATACTACATGCTATATATAAAGGCAAAATGGCATTGTCATCTGTGAGCATGAGGTTTTGTAGGATTCTCTCTATGTCTTATACAGTAGTGGGTGAAGCTCAGATTAGAAGGTGGGGTTATTTAAATCTTGGATTTCATCATGCTGAACACCCGTAATCCATGCAGGGCTTCAATCGCTTTCTGAACACGAACGTATGAGGGAACGTTCCGGAAATCACAAACTACTGATTAATCATAGAACAGGAGATTTGTGACCAGCAACAGAGTAAAAATACCAAAACTGAGGGGGAACTCTGTCCGCTTTATATAACAACTGACTCACTGAACATCAGCCACAAAACATTGGAAATGTTCCTTATTAGTACCATGAAGAACCAGCACAGTAAATGCCCTTACAAAATTGTGGCAGTAAAAAAATCTGATGATAATAATACTATAGCATTAGTCCAAAATCCTTAAAAAAACAAAACATGGTATATGGTACTTCTTTGGAATATCATTTTAGTGGTATACCATAAACTAAAGTACTGTGCAGGGTTCTTAAAACCTTTTGACCAAAGAATTTACATGCATTACTAATAAATAAAAATCTAAAGCATTTACTATTTTTAAATTCCCTGATATTAACAGGTTTTCCATAATCTCTGACCATGATATTACAGTCAATATACTCTTATAAAGTCATTTCAATTGAGTAGCTAACATGTGGCCTATAATGTGTCCGACATTCTCATCTTGCAAACGCACACAGTGTATTATGGAGAACATCATCAGATTTGTGTTGGGACGTGTCAGTCTCTTTCAAGACAACTGCTGTTTTCCTGAACAAACCAACTGCCGTCTTTCATCCAGATGTTGAGGGAAGTTCCTCCTCAACTTTCATCTAAACTATAATTACAAAGGCGCTTAGAAGAAAAGAAAATCATACAGATACACACAGGTATTTTATCATGTACTAACAGAGAAGAGCCTGCCTTAAAAACTCTAAGATTAAAACACCTATTGATCAACACAGACGCCGTTAAGCCTCAATTTAGGTCCTACATAAGTGTGTTAAGGTACAGTTAGCGTATCGAAGGGAAATTAGACACAAATTGCTCAGGGAATAGGAATTAGTTTTACAGTCTGTGAGCATTCAAAACACCCTAGTCACTCAACAAAGAGTCAAAGCAACTCACCAGAGGGAAATATTCCCCAAAAATAGTCTCATAAATAAGTTAAGATCTTTTTCATGTTTCCCATGAGGGTCACCAAGTGTTTGAGATCTTACCTGCTCATGCTGAGTTGAGGAGCCATGTTTCTGTCCCTCAACGTGGATGTGAGAGTCTGAATGGATGTAGAAGAAGTTCTGTCCTTTGGCCCAGAGATGCGTCGTCCCCCTCCAGTCCGTATTCAGCTGTGCCCACGGGCCTTTCTGACTGAAGACGACCTGTGCAAGAGATGCCAAACTTTTGGGACACATTAAGGGTTTTTTGCAAGGGCGACCTGGCTTGGTTCCTGGCGTCCCATTGGCTGGGTGAGCTTCGAGGGGTGGTGGCATTCGTTTTTTTTATGACTGATGTTTAAGGGAGATGTTGCGCCTCGGGCGTTACAAGCACCTTTTTTCATTTCTGCACAGGAGCTAATAACACATGTTGAGCAGCGGTAATTCTTCTAATGGGAAGCCCTACTGTGGGGAGAGCCTGTCATAAACATTATGTTAGATTGTGTGTTCTTGAAGCTGGTTAAAAAAATACTTTCAGCATACCACCTGGTTGACAACCATTATTCACGAATCTTACTTCCAATTGCATGAATAAATCCGTGCTGATTTCACAAAAGTTGCACATGCGGGTAAAGACGTTCCTGGAAAATATGAGGAGAAGGTAGGGTCCTTTAACAATGCTGAATCCAAGGTTTCTCCAGGTAGACTGGCACTGAGATTACTGCACTGTAGTGCTCCTTCAAACTTTGTTTTGTCACATATTCTGCGTTGATTGTTGGAGAAAATCTGCAAAGGGAATTTAAAATGATAAAATGGTTAAAAGGTAAATAAAAATGGTAAAAATGTAAAAAACCGTGGAGATTTCTGCAGAATTCATTGGGTGCAGGTTTCTAGTCAGACCGACTGATGACTAATAGTGAAGGATGTTGAGATAAATCTGTCAGTTGGGACATATTCCATAATGAATCTCAATTTGTGCCAAAAATATGTGTTTAAACATTGAAGGCACAAAAAAAAACAGACAAAAGCTGATGGAATAAGAAAAGCAGAAGCAAACAAATCTCTGCCAATCATCCTCAATAAATGGTTAGACATACTGATGACTAACTGTGAGGGATGCTGAGGTACATCTAACAGATGGGACATATTGCATAATAAACCCCTAAACATTTGCATGTTTATATTAGATTAGTCCTTATTTGATTATATAAATGAACTGGAGACCCCTTTGGGAATGCTCTCAAAAGAAAAAGGAGATTGTAAAGTCGCTGTAAAATGACTGTGTGAGGTCGATCTGAGTCTGCTTGCATAAGCACCCTCACTATAAAGGTCTTGCCTTGCAGCTTTGCCCTCATCAGAGGAGGATTCTGGGAAAGGAAATACTAATGACATCAAAACGGGTCTATGAAATTGACTTGCTCACAGGCATGTCAGCCACAATGACTTCTGTTACATCAAATGTTACGTAATTTATACCTTACAAGAGGACTTAGGGTATTGCTGTAGGGCTCAGACAGAATCTGCATTTCATCCTACAGGATATATAATTCAACACCTTCATTCACTCTTCACAAGATTAAAGCAGTTTCGTCTGTTATAAAAAGAAAGTGAAAAACACTTGAAAAAGTTATAACACAAGCTTAAAACGAAGAAATGCTGAAGCATGCATCATGTACTCACAAAACCCATGTTCAGGCTGTCATGGAACATCTGGATGGCTGGTCATTAATTAAAGATTTTAGACACCAAGCAAAAAAAAAACAAAAAAAAACTTGCAAAGAATGTGTGAAGACTGCAAAATTACTGTGTCAGACATTCTCTGGCTTCTCTTGTACTGATAGTGAGCCATAAAAAAATCAAGGCTGCTTATACAGCATCATTGTGTGATAGAGAGCATGTGTGGTCAATTAGTACAGATTGACACCGCCTGAGGCTGGGTTTGAAATAGAATACTAACATGCTTACCGTATATTAGCAGGTAAAAATGTACACATTATGCCATATCTTTACACTACACCGTAAAAAAAAAAATCCTGTTAAATTTACGGTAAAAACTTGCAGCTGTGGTTGCCTGAAATTCCCCGGAAAAATACGGTCACGATAACCCCTTTCACAGAAATATACAGTCTTTACTGGTGAATTACCGTTAAGAGATCATGTAGGAACAGGACCTTTTCAAAAATACCGGTAAATCAGTTCTGGTAATTTACCAGTGTGATAAGTTGTAACATTACCAGTAAATTACCAGTGTGTGTATGAGTACGTATGGGGTCAGAACGCGCTGATGTAAGAATTCTGCTTTGGGCCAATCATACAGTTCATATGGAGATGACTTCGCGCTGTTTACAGTACGAAGCCACTGCTTTTTAATAGTTTTTTTATGTAAATATGTGCTAGATGGACATCTTTGACCATTGCACCTCATCTCACAGCTTTTTCAAAACCCATGCGCGTCCAAATCGAATGCTTTCCTAGTATGTGAAAACAGTATGCCAACAGAGCAGCATGTCAGAATTTTAAGTAGTTAAACAGTAGGCGAAAAGTACCCCGATGACCTACTACTTCCGTTGAGATTCTGAAGTGTGAACGCACTTTTTTAACGGTCGCAAAGTAAGACAGCATGCTGTTTTGGATGCACCGCCTGCCTTCTTTTTCATTGATCAGCGCTGCGGCTCTGCAGTTGGATGGATACTATTATGCGCGTCTTGTATTATTGAAAAGCAGAAACGCATTCTGTTCGATCATCACCCAAAAATGATCAAATTGAACAGATAGTGAAACATAAAAGCGATTCTCCTCATGCAGGGTGAATAAAGACAACGTTTAAAAATCATTTCCGATGACTGACATCACAGAATTTACAGATTTTTTGGTGCTGACGTGTGCATGGTCTCTTAACAGTAAAAAACTAAAACAAAAGGATGTCAAAACGTCTAAACAGCATATTTGTGTATTTACCGGTAAAGTCATTCTGGTCATTTTACGGTAATTTACTTGGATTTCTGTGTGAAAGGTTCAGGTGTTTTCAGTTTTACAGGATGCCAGTATATTTTACAACTTATAACCATATATTTCTTTAAGTGATATAATGTTAATATACCTACTTTAACTACCACAAATCTGCATTTTTACCAACAACCACCACAATAGACCAGCTGGCACAATAAAAAAGCCACATGATCAAGTTCATCATGAGAGGCCCGTTCATAAAACATGGTCAATACAATGATTTTCAATGTAAATAACAGAAATAGCAATAATTGTATGCTAGTAGGCTATTCAGTTATACATTTTAAAAAGTTGTATTTTTCTTGTTGCATTCCCTCTGAGATTGCTGTCACATGACCTTCAGCAAGTGGTGTTTAAAAAATAAAATAATTTATTTTTAAATCCAATTTTGAGTAAAAATGTCTTAAAAACAAAGTGTGCAATTCATTTTACAGACAGGTGAGGAAAAATTAACAAAAAAGATGTTAAAATTGCAGTGAGAATTGCTTACAATTAATTTAGAACATGCACTGATCGGTCAAATTGCTGCATTGCATTATGGGATACAGTAGAATGCTCTGGTTGTACACTTCACATTTCTGCAAATAGCAGTTCATCAGCAAATTCTGTGCATTCAGTAAATGTGATTTTTTTTAAAATAGCAAACATACTAAATCCTGCAGAAATAGTGTTTGCATGTAATTGCAGGTTTCTAAGGTTTGCAGAACTCATGGTATTTGCTTATGCAATGGCATCACCCCCTAGTATTTCGGGTTTCCTGTGCGGATAAAATCAGGAAGTTACCTGTCCAAGACCAGATGGTGCAGTTTAGATAAACCCATAACACTGTCTGCACACCTGCAGAGTCTGCTAGTACTCGGAAATGCAGCGTTATTGTGCAACTACCCACGTGAGCTTTTAAAAACACTCTCAGAAGGATGTATATACTGACTGCACCGATATAGCATCAATATTTGATTGGTACACACAGTGAGGTGACCTCTACGTTCACTGGCCGAAACAGACCTGCATGCTTTTACTGCACGGCACACACTGTGTGTTTAAACAACCATCAGTGTGAATGCTCTGAACGCTGGGTAACATAAATATGTTATTACGAATAGCAGAGGCTTAACACCTAACACTCATGGGCATATAATTAATATATCTTCTTACAGTAATACTGTTTTAAAAAGATGGTCTGACCATTTTTTTGGCCAGTACATCAAAACCCTCATGTGTGACTTTACCCATTCTTGAATAATAATAATATACAGCATATCAAATATAACTGTATCTTTAAGATAAACCGATCCATATATGATGGCAAGGAAAATAATAATAATAATAACAATAATACTAATAATAAACCCTCTGACAATAACTAGCAATGTAATTTATTAAACAAATTCTAAAATTTAGAGTCTGAAACTGCCATTTAAGCGAAAAGCCATTCATAAAAAAAAGCTGCTGGAAGATGCCAGCCAATGCTGATTTATTAGGTAGAGGTGAACACACACACACACACACACACACATATAGCAAATCATTTTGGTAATTATTTTAGATTTATTTAATGATTTATTGATTGGTTTATTACTTAAAAGATAATGTCCAAAGGGAAATAGCTCAATCCAACCACAATCAATTTAGGTTTTAATCCTCAAGAAGTACATGGACACATATGGTGTGTTGAATGTGTGTAAAGTTGAATTATCTCACATCTATTGACACTGGCGTAAGCCTGCATGCATAGTGCGTCTGACAACACAGCGCACAGATCTATCCCTGAGCACTATCATGCATCCAGCTTCAGAGAGAGAGAGAGAGAGAGAGAGAGAGAGAGAGAGAGAGAGAGAGAGAGAGAGAGAGAGAGAGAGAGAGAGAGAGAGAGAGAGAGAGAGAGAGAGAGAGAGAGAGAGAGAGAGAGAGAGAGGCGCAGCAGCACTTAGGCAGATTGGACATCATCTCTGGAGGTGGGAGACCGCAAGCGCGGTACTGCAGCGCGCAGGAGCTGAATGATCGCCATGGCAACAACAGCATCAGTACCAGCAGCAGAAGCAGCCGTGAGCCGCTCATGTCCGTGTCAACACTGAGACCTGCCGTAGTCACACACACTCCCTCCCTCTGAACTAATGACATAGGATCAAAGCGGGTGCGCAGATCACGCCTACGGGGTCGCGTCGTTGCACAGGCAGGTAAGACGATGGATGTTTACGCTCTTTCTCTTTTATTGTTCCTCTGTGTTTGGCTCACGTCGACCGACTGCTTTTGACTGCCGTTTCTTAATGACTTGTCTAGTCTGGTCTGGTCTTTAAGCTTCTCTTAGATGGACTGGCAGGAAAATATTCCGTTATCCGGCATAAATCCCTGTTAGGAACATATTGGATGCATATTCTGCCAATGCAACGCACCAGCCATCTGGCTCCATCAGAAATACACAGACATGTATTCCTAAACCACAACAACACGTTTGAAGCGTGTGACGGGTGACATTGGTGTTTGACTTGAGCGGTACACCGTGTGCCGGACACCTCGACTGGGAATGATTTGATTTAGGTGCATGTGCACTCGTTAGGTTTCTGTTATTTGTAAGTATGGTATTAGCTGGGGCTAATATGTCGTTTGAAGGGTCAGAAAGAGTTCAATCAAAACCTGAATGAACCACATATGAGTCATGACATGGATTTTTATGGTATATGACGCATTTTATGTTATGCTGAGGAAAAACTAGTCTTCTGGTTTGGTACAAAACTGAGTGTCAACCTCTCTTCTAGCGCTGAGAGATTTTGTGTAATGAGGTGTTTCTAGCAGGGCTGAACTGACACAAACTGAAGACTCAAGAAACTCCTGGCTACAGAAGCTCACTGAGAACGGAACAAATCCACTGGAATTTAATTCTGGAATTACTGTTATTCAGCATAATGTGTCAAATTCACACGTTCACCACGAACGGGACACTTTTACATGGAGATGACAAAAAAAAAAAAAATCAACAGATGAAAACAGGAATTGCTCAGGTGGTTGAGGGATGACGTCTTTTCGTGAAGGTCAATAAATCTGACATTCACAGCCTCGTCTTGGCGAATCAGGCAGCGGATCTATTTTTCAAATTACATCTTGTGTAGAGGAGACTTAAAAAAAGCTCATGGCATTTGACTCAGTCTAGCATTTACAGGCCAGAGTGAAATCTGGAATCATCTGAACTGTAAATAAGCGCTGTGAATGTTGGACCATATAGATGGTGACATTCAAATGCAAACCTGCGAGTCCCGCCGGGGCACAGACGCTTTTTGACGCGTTTCACGGATGTGGCCCAGGCTTGCCGGAGGACAAGAAATACCCCAGACTCCAGCGCGCTGTACTGATGTGTTCAAACAGCAGATTTTCCAGCAGACTTCCAATTGGTCATGTCTGTCCACACTGCTCGCGTTGCATGATCTTGTGGGAATGCTTGGAGTCCTGGAGGGCCATTGTCCTACAGAGTTTAGCTTCAACCCTAATCAAACACACCTGAACAAGCTAATCAAGGTCTTCAGGATTACTAGAAAGTTACAGGCAGGTGATTTTTTCAGGGTTGGAGCTAAACTCTGTAGGACAGTGGCCCTCCAGGACCAACGTTGCCCATCCCTGATCTACAGAAAGTTCTACAGTAATGCTCGAGGGATTAAAGGTTTTCATAAAATAGTTCGCATTGTTCAGACTTTTTATGCAAATCAGACTTTTTATGCAAACAGATGAAGACAATTAAAGAGCAACAGTGCTTCGGTTTAATTTCTGCTTGGTAGTTCCGCCCACAGTGAAATTGATATATACTGTAAATAGCTGTACATTAAATATGAAATAGGCCTATGTTCAAGTTGTCTCTCATTATGGTGTGCCATTCAGCATTTTTGGTTCCACTTTATTTTAAGGTGATGTAATTACATAATACTTATTTGAGTAAGTACAACGTAATATTAATTAGCTACATGTACTTACTATAGTTACAGTTAGGGTTTGGTTTAGGGTTAGTTACTTGTAATTATGCATAATTTACTGTTATTACTAGACATTACAAGTACATGTAGTAACGTGTAACTACGTCACCTTAAAATAGGTGCTGAATAAGTGTTAAAATAAGCGTTACTGTAAGATGTATGCTCGTCATTATGTTTTTGTTTCAGTCAGTTGGTCTGTGTTCATGTTCATGACTTCATCCCCTCGTTTAGTTAATTATCCTGTTCACCTGTGATCTCATTAATCATCTCACTAGTTCCCTTTGTTTGTACCATGTATTTAAACCCTGAGTTCTCCTTTAGGGTACGTTTACACGACAACGATATGCTTGAAATGGAGAAGTTTTCCGCGTACACACGACACCATTGTCAAAACGATCCCCATTCACACGGATTCGCGAAAACGACTAAAAACGCTGTTTTCTGCTGCAAGGCCATTAGATGGCGATGAAACACAGTGGAGTGAACACGTAATACGCATGTGCATGACGTCATCGTCTTCAGAGATTCGCGTTTTGTCATTTACACAGAGGCCGCTTTCAAAAACTTGCACTTTGAAACCCGTTTTCAAAAGTTTTCGCTTTCAGGCACCCAAAACGCCGTTGTCGAGGAAATGAACGGCCAAAACACATAAAAAGTTTTCCGTTTTTAGTTGAAAACGGTGTCGTGTAAACAGCCCCTTAGTCTCTGTCCGTTCTCATCTATGTTTCACGTGGTTGTGTTCTCCTGTGTTTGGATTTGATCATTAAACACTGTTAACTTGGACTATTCCTATCGTGCGCTGCATTCAACACACCGTATCGTAGGGCTGTCACTTTACGTTCGAAAATCGATTGCACAATCGATCGGACCAACCAACACAAGTATCAAAAACGAAAATAGGGAATAGATTTTATTTTTATTTTTTTTACCAAAAATGTGTTTTAGGTGGACAGATCAATACAGTACACAGAACATGTAGGATGTTGGAAAATAACAATGTCTTTTCTGTTAACCAAATGCTTTTTAATATTCGCTATTACTTCAATGCAAGTGAACAAGCACGCCGTTATTTGTTGCTTAGTGACGTGTGTATGTGTGTGTGTTCAAGTAAGCCAGAAATGCGCAGATTCTGCACAATACGCTGTATTTAATATATCATGAGGACTCGCGAGTTGCGTATTTGCGCTAAATCCGCGCAGATTTGGCTAACACGAACTTCCCCAGCAAAGTGAGTAAACATAGAAACACGCCAAATTGGCTCGTGATTTGACAGCGTTTCCCGCCAAAGTTAATTTTTACTCGCATTTGGCGGGTTGGAGGGTGTTAATTTCAATCCCAGAATGTTGCACTCCTGTTTGTCATTGAGCACGAAACTTCACGCCAATAAATCATCCGAAATATTGCTGACTTGTGCGTCTCAAGCGCCCTCTTTACGCTCGTCCTAATGCCTGTTAGGTGTCCGTGGATTTGCCTATATTTGGTGTTGAAAATGGAAACGTCTTTAGACATGGAAAATCGATTTTCCAATCGATTCAATGAACACTTATGTCTCAAAAATCGAACAGGATTTCTTCACAAAAGTGACAGCCCTACCGTATCGTGACAGTTACAATTTATTTTTTTATTTGGACAGACAACTGACTCTAAGCTGCACTGTAAAAAATTTTTTCGTAAAATAACGGTAAAAAGTCTGGCAGCAAAGTTGCCAACCACTTACCGTCAAATTACAGTAAAAAAACTTAAATTATTTTACAGAAAAATGTTGTTTTTTGAAAACGGATATTTACCGTAAACATTTTCTGTATTTTTACAGTCAAACTGCTGTAGAAAGAAAAGAAAAATCTCAAAAAAAATGTCTGTTGAATGTTAAACGAATGTATAAATCTGTATAAAAACTTACAAATATTGCAGAAATACCTTAAAATTACATAATTAAAACAAAGACTTCTGTTTTAATACAGTATTATTTGGTATATTTTTAGGATAATCCAATCCATCTACAAGAACTCCTTGTCAAAGTAAAGACTTTTCTATGTAAAACACACAGAAAATGTTGTATAATTACCTTCAGATACCCTAATTTAAAGCCTAATACCAGTATATTGATCGATTTAAACTTTTATTTTATGTCATTATTCAATCCATTTACAGTAAATTCCTGTTAAATATTGGTTTTATCCTGTACAAAAAAACAAGATCTTGTGATATTAAGTTTCAGAAACATTTTTAACAGTTATTGCTTTATTAAAACATTATTTGACAGTAATTACAGACACATCTCCAATAAATTTACAAGCTTTTACCATTAATGTATGCAGATTTACTTTATATAAACATTATTTGACAGTAATAACAAGCAACTCTCCAATATTTCTACATATTTGTACCATTTAAATACAGTGTGCTACTTTGTATAAAGATTATTTGACAGTAATAACATTGAAGCAACTCTCCAATATTTCTACATGTTTACCATTTAAATAAGGGGGTTCACTTTATATAAACATTATTTGACAATTACAGGCAACTCTCCAATATTTCTACATATTTGTACCTTTAATGTATGGGGCTTTACCTTCTAAATACTTTTAACATCAATGTATGAGGTATACTTTATATAAACATTGCTTTATACTAATTAAAATCAACTTTCCAATATATCAACATGACATTTACTCAATGTATGGGTTCACTTTATATACACATTAATAGACAGTAATTACAAGCATTTCTCCAATATATGTAAAAATACACATGTTTATTTTATGTAAACAATATTTGATAGCAATTACAAGCAACTGCCCAATATATGTACATACTTTTTCCATTACGGCATGGGGTTTACTTTAAAATGCACATAGGCTAAAATGCACATAAAATACGGTCAAGTCCTTCAGTCAAAAAGTTATTTGTTCTTAGTTCAGAAGCTAAGTTCTTTCCAGTAACAAACAAAGTTAATATATAACCAGTATTAATATACAGATGTGAATGTGCATGCTAAAAAAGTTCATTTGGCAGATTGATATTCACCCACGTCCTTTCAAAATTCCAACGATGGCTATGATCCTCTGTAGTGGCTCTCACCAGGCATTGTTCTGAAAAATAGATAAGATGTATCATGCTTGTAAAAATCGCCAGAGCAGAGCCATTAGGTTGCCCCTTAACAATAATTGCAGTTTGGAGCTTGAATGAAAATTAAACTGTATGCGTTGCGACGTTCGTCTGTTATAGGACAACTTAGTTTGAATAAACGAGGAGACACTGATTAGCTACTTGCTCTACGTTTATTTAAAATTAACAGCAAGACGACTAGAAGTGAATGTGCTTTCCATTAAATGAATCACACACAGTAAACAAATCCTTAAGAAAAAAAATAACTTTGTGTGATTTATTTAAAACAAAGCATGTTCATTGCACAGTAAACAAAACCTTAACAAAAAAAACTTTGCAATGAAGTCGTTCATCCTCGGATGCGGCGCGTCGGATGCCAACGCGTGCATAGACAGTAAAAGAAACGGACGCATCGAGTATAAACAAGGCTTTACTCCGTGTCAGCGCGCTCTGATCGGTAAAGGTGCTGCACAGACCTCTCCCGAATCATCTCCAGCACTCAGCCCCCGAAGCACCACTAACTCTCCACCTCTGTTTCCCTCGTAAGCTGATAATAGTATTTAAACATTCTCTATGATAAAAAATGTTTGTAAAAAATATTTGAATAACGGTTTTGGCGGTTATAGAGTTCTAATGACGGTGTTCAACTATAACCGTCGGTCTCCCGGTTATATAACAACCTTCACACCCCTACTGTTACGTGTTTGCAAGAGGCAACAGTAACTTGTAAGATGTAACGTTAAATTAACAGCTAACGTTATGTTAGTCAACCAAAGGTATTTAACGTTAATGTTATGATGGTTGATGCATGTTTCACATTTAGGGCTAACGTTAATAATGGTTTAACTTTATTAGGACCAGCATAATGTTACATTTGCTTAAGGTTAATACATAATGTAACAAACGGCGAGTTTTAACGTTAGCTCTGCTGACTCGACATAATGTTAACTTGCATATTAAAATTGCAAAATGTATAAAAGCTGCCGCACTTAACAAGCACATTTGACATTGTGAGGAAACAAATATATATATATATATATATATATATATATATATATATATATATATGAAATTTATTTCAATTGTAAAAATGTTATCTTTGAGACTGTTAGTTGTTACATGATTAAAAATGTAAACATACACATAAAGCATGGCAATCCCATCAGAAATGTGTATCATAGAAAGGGAAGCACACACACAAAAAATGCCAGTTGGTACACCAAAATCAAATAACCCTAACCCCATCAAATAATTTTACCTGCATCTGAGGGTCTTTCCCTTAATGGTTTCCAGTGATTAAAGAAAGGACTGATGAAGGTGACACGAATCTCCCCTTTCAGTGCGCCACTTCAGCAGAAGAAAGACAAAAGGACAGAAAGTTACTCAGACTTTCCATCAGTAACAGTATGAAAATCACACTTAATACGATCCCAGTGTAGGTTTTCGAACAGTACGTGGGTAAAATTGACTTACTGTAACGTTAGTTGGTGAATGGGTCTTTCTGTTGGGTGTTCTCCCCCGATAAACATCTTATTCCAATGCTTGATCTAAAAAATAAAGTAAACAAATATCTTTTCAATATGTTATCAGTGTTTGAAGAGGTTATGTAAACATACTTCTAACGAATAAATGACGGTTTTATCACTTTACTCATTCCCACGCTTTTTTACCTCTCATTAACTTAACAACAACAAAACACAGCAATGTTAGATGGTACTAACACATTGAAATACGTGCTAATATCGCTACGTTAATAGTGAAGCAGTACAAAAACACACACAGAGATAACTTATTTATCTTATGAGGTTGCAGTAAGCCTATGACAGTTAAATTACCCGTGTCCCTAAACGTTAGACTGTTAAGGACTGAAAAATGTTTTCTTACCTGATATCGCCAACAGACCACGTACGACCCCTTCCTCTGTTCATATTCCAGCTTTTGTTCTTCATTGACATAGCAACTAAAATTCGCTCAGAATTTAAGAATTCAACAGGCAGATATAAAATAATCCGGGTCTGACCGAGTAATCAACCCAAACAGCAGCTGCTCACACCAACCGAGAGTAACGGACGTATTTTCAAACTTAAAATAGGCGCGCAGAGCTGCGCACATTCTCATTGGACAGTTTCCTGGAAGACAGACAGATTAACCAATCATGCTCAAAGTAAAACGGAGAAACAACCAATAACAATAGCAATAGTTTGCGCGAGTTGCAGTCTGTATTATTATTTAATTAATTGGTCAAATGACATGACAGTGTATGAATATGTAATAATGCAATGTAAACTGTTAGGCAAGCATACAAAATTGTAAATTCACACAAAATCACATAAAGCAAAAGGTTTCTGCTGCACTGCTCTGTTGAGGGTGAAACTATTATTGTTAATGATAATACTTATATTTTAACATATACATTGAAGAACTGTTATGAAAATCAGAAAAATCATTAAATACTAATGAATTATCATAATAATATGTTAAAAGGCAGATATTTATGTATGTTGTTGAAAACATTACGTTGTTTCAACGTACAGATCTTGTAAAAAATTAAACGTTGATTTAGAAAGTGTTTTTGTTAACCTTTTTCAACCATTTAGCATTAAACGTTGTTTCAACGACTGGCATTATTTCAATCATATTTCAACGTTGAAGGTCGGTCATGTGCCGGCTGGTATATATTAATCTACCTTTAGTGAAAGCTGAATGCCGATATCGTGGAAATGTTCCATACTTTATCCAGGCTCTCTACTGCTTCGCGCGAAGTTATGACGTATCCCCCTCCCAAAGTCAAACAATATCATTGGTCAAGATTGCCTCTGGCGTATGATTCGTCCAATGATTGTACAACATTCAATTATTTGAATCTGCGCGCACTTTCTTGATATCTAAAGCACAGAGACTAGAAAAACAATTAGGATGTTTGTTTACACGTTGTGTAATGTTTCAACCATTTTAATGTCTTCAATTCCTTCACCCCCAGTTTACCAAAGCTCAAGTTTATACAAGAGCCTTGGTTGAACTCGAGCCCCAGAATAAATTCCTTGTCTTTCACACATTGCTCACCTATTGTAAATTAAAAATATATAGCACCCCATTGTAAAGCTTTATTCATAGTGTGGCGGTTTGTTCCCATCAACCGAGAAAATTGTGGAGTGGCCTAATGATTTCACTGCAGTGAGGGCCTTGAATTTTGTTGAATATAGATTGACTTTGTGTCTTAAGGCTTCAACGTTTTTAAAGTGGATTTACAGCCTTTACTTTTAAATTGAATCACATATTTTCTTCTCAAATAAGCATATGAGATACGTGTCAAAATAGTATATGGTCAGAAAATCACTGTCAGGGCAGCATTTCAAACAGACAAAAAGGACAACGTCACCCTTAAAAGCCAAGCCAAAAGAGAACATATCAGCACACAAGATTCAAGAGTCCTTTCACACCAACAGGCAGACAGGCATTATGAGGTTAGTGTCCAGCATTCTTGAGCCTGGTTGTCTTGCGGAAAAACTGTCCCAAAGCATGATGATCCGAGACTTGAGGCTGCAGCACCAGACAGCAGCAGCTACAGTGCACGGGGTGGGGTCTGAAAATGTTGCCACTCAATTTTTTCTCTGCCACTTATGAAATTGTTACAGAACACTTCAGAATTGTAAACACTGAGTCAGTGGTACCTGACAGTAGAAACACTGGATATAGGATGCATAAACAATCACTGACTATTCTTGATTTAATTTTATATTAAACTTAAGCTCAATTATTTCATGTACAATAACTGTATATTTAGTTACACTGTGCAACAATATCTCCTACTGTATTCATCCATCTTTCAAGGCAATATTTTTAGATCTGTTTCTGTAGTATAACACACAGTAATTATTATGGTCAATTTTTATTTACAGCATATCTGAATGAAAGGTATAGCCTAGATAGCTGTTTTTTTATTTTTATTTTATGTATATATTTTTAATCTATCACTCTTGTATCTGCACTTGTTGAATCTTAAGCTGATGTGGCCAGCAAAGTTTATCTTTCCTTCTGAAAAATATCTGCATTGGTGGCAGGGGACTTGGAAGTTTTACATTTACCCTGTATTTGATAGGTGTGAGGTGCTAACCTAACCCTATACATTAATGGTAAAGTAATGTAGATATATTGGATAGTTGCTTTTATTTACTATAAAACAATGTTTATATAAAGTGAACTCCTTGAATTAAAAGTATGTAGATATATTGGATAGTTGCGTTTAATTACTATAAAAGTAAGTTTATTCAAAGTAAACCTATACATTAATGTGAAAAGTACGTGTTTTACATCTAAAAATCTGTACTTTGACGGGGAGTTCTTGTGGATGTAATTGATAATGTTATGAATTTACCAAAGAATACTGTGTAAAAACAGAAGACTTCTTTAATTGTATAATTGTAAGGTATTCCTGCAATAATTTCCAGTTTATATTCAGATTTATTCATTTGTTTAATGTTCTACAGACATTTTTTTAATAAGATTTTCTTTTCATTCTACAGCAGCGGAACTGTAAAAATACAGAAAATGTTTACAGTAAATATCTGTATTTTAAAAAACAGAATTATTCCGTAGAATAACTTAAGGTTTTTTACTGTAATTTGACGGTAAGTGTTTGGCAACTTTGCTGCCAGACTTTTTACCGTTTTTTTACGATTGTTTTTTTACACGTATTTACCTTAAATTTAAGGTTTCACAGTAAAAAAACACATAGTTGTCTTAATTTTAAATAAGCGATTTTTTTTGTCTTTTTACATAGAATTTAATGTAATTTAACATTCAAGCCAATTAAACAAAAGAATAATCCTGTAAAAAAACTATGATTCCTCCTTATATGAATTTACAGATTATTACTTTTATTTTATGGTTAATGTTTTTAATAAAAGTTTTTTTCTGTATTTTAATGACATTTACACGTAATGTTAAAAATTTGGCCTTTTCAACAACATGGAATGGAAGAAAATCATATCAGTACAATATCAATTCTTTGTTAAGCTCAGCCATTTAACCTCGTTATTTGAGTTATTTAATGTTATGTATACATTCACTGGCCAGTTTATTATAGGTACACCCTTAAACTGCCTTAATTCTTCGTGGACGAGATTCAACAAGGTGCTGGAAATATTCCTGAGATGTTGGTCCACAGTCTGCAGATGTGTCGGCTGCACATCCATGATGTCAATCTTCTGTCCAGCACATCCCAAAGCTGCTCTGTTGGATTGAGATCTGGTGACTGTGGAGGCATTTGAGTTTAGTGAACTCATTGTCATGTTCAAGAAACTATAGTTTGAGATGATTTGAGCTTTGTGACATGGGGTGTTATCCTGCTGGAAGTAGCTTTAAGAAGACACTGTGGTCACAAAGAGATGGACATGGTCAGCAACAATACTTAGGTAGGCTGTGGCGTTAAAATGATGCTCAATTGGTACAAAGGGGCCCAAAGTGTGCCAAGAAAATATCCCACACCGTTGATACAAAGCAGGATGGATCCATGCATTAGTGTTGTTTACACCTAATTCTGACCCAACCATCTGAATGTCGCAACAAAAATTGAGACTCTTCAGACAGGCAACGTTTTTCCAATCTTCTATTGTCAAATTTTGGTGAACCTGTGTGAATTGTAGTTTCCTGTTCTTAACTGACAGGATTGGTACAGTACCCGGCGTGTCTTCAGCTGCTGTACCCCATCTGATTCAAGGTTAAATGTGTTTTGTGATCAGCTGATGCTCTTCTACATACCTTGGTTGTAACTAACAAGAGGTTATTTGAATTACTGTTGTCTTTCTATCAGCTTGAACCAGTCCGGCCATTTTCCTCTGAGCTCTTGCATCAGCAAGGCATTTTCGCCAACAGAAGTGCCGCTTACTGGATATTTCCTCTTTTTCGGATCATTCTCTGTAAACCCTAGAGATGGTTGTGCGTAAAAAATCCCAATAAATCTGCAGTTTCTGAAATACTCAGGCCAGCCCGTCTGGCATTAACAACCATGTCAAGTTCAAAGTCACTTAAATCACATTTCTTCCTCATTCTGATGCTCAGTTTGAACTTCAGCAGATTGTCTTAATCATGTCTACATGCCTAAATGTACTGAGTTTCTGCTTTGTGATTGGCTGATTAGATATTTGCGCTAACGAGCAGTTGAACCTTATAAAATGGATGAGTGTGTGTGTTGCAGCTCATAATATTTCAATGAACTCAGTTTAGCCAATTTTTTTTTTCTCCTAAAACACGTTTGTTGCAATTAATGCAAGATTCCAAACTAAACTACTTTGACCATGTGAGGTTGTTAAAGAACAATTTTTGAAGGTTAAGCACCTCCTCTCACTGACTATTTGTATAAGTGGCTTCATTTTATTAAGAGTGGACCAATTTTGTACTCCACTCGTGAAAAGTGCCATTAACATTTGCAATGCACAATTACAAACACAGGCTCAAATAGATATATGCAAGCGCACATACAGACTGACACAAACTGACAGGCCCATAAGACTCTTCACTATTGCCAGAATGAAATCATATATCACTCACAGCAAGCCCACAGCCTACAGAATTCATTAAGCACACAAGTCGAGCAAGTGTCTTCAGTCAGCGGTAGATTTATGACCGCACAAGAGATGCGCCATATTGAATATTGCTGGAAGTAAACTTGGATCAGTGCAGGTTACCATTCCATCATTTTTCCAGATCTCTGAGAATATTGAAGAAGGTGCCAAGTAATACATTCGGCTGATCCCGTCACAGTCCAAACCCACCGAGATTTATAACCCAGACTTCCTTTGCAAACAAGATTTTTGATAGCAGTTTAATGTCCGGTAACATCCTCTGTCTGTGACTTTTCCTTGTAAAGGAAGTAGTGAACTCAGTTAAACCAATATTATTTCATCATCATACCACTCCACTATCTAAATCTAATTACATGAATCTTATATTTGCATCATATATGAATCTTGTAGAATGAATCAATCTTGCAGATTATGTAGGGTCCTTGAACCTAAAGCAATTTCATATTATTCTATGTTCTATTTTATATTATATTTATTTATCTAGCAGATGCATTTACCAAAAAACCTTTATACTTCATATTATATAATATATTCTACATGTATTAATTTAGCAGGTATATTTTACTAAAGCATCTTCATATTTTATTCCGTTTATTAATTTAACAGATGCATTTACCTGAAACAACTTCATATTATTCTATTCTATTCTTATGTACAAAAGTTTTACTACATGCACACTGTTAGTTTCAAAGTAAGCATTGTTACCTATAATGCCCTCTGTTTCTGCTCAAGCCAACATGACATCATGACTTTTGCGTAAACAGACACGCCACTTTCAAGTCAAGTTGCGTGATATCTATACGCATTTTGAGATATTCGCGTGTATGCGTGTATGTCTACGCCATTAATGTCCAAGTGATTCCGCGTATATGTACACGCCATTACATTTCCGAGCGAAACGAAGCAAAATGTAGATCTACATCTGGGGAGCGATATTTTTTTTCCCTAGGATGGTAGGGGAAGACTCATAAATGCTATTAACCCCAGTGACGGGTAGGTTTAGGGACGGGGTGGAGGTAGGTCATATATTTATATATACAGTAATAACGTTAAGTCAACTGCGTTCATAAACACGCTGAAAAGCGATTGTGCGTGTTGATAGCACGCCCAAAATGGAAATACGAATTGGCGTGTCATACACACGCAATTTTATGAGATCAGTCTGCTCAAGCAGCAGCAGAGGTCAATGCTCTCCGGCCCGTCTCAGACTGGCTCTCAGGATATTGAATCAAGCAGTGAAGCAAACACGGTGGAACATTGTGTCGGTTATTGCAAGGGCAGCATTTCAAAGGAAACATATTTTTCATTTCTCAGCATCAGCTGCCAGAGGAAGGCGACTGCAGCTCCAGAGCTGTTAACCTTTAACCGCCATACTGAGACAAAGGACTAAACCACTCATAATAGCCATCTAAAGCTACGTCACACACGCTCACGTCCAGCCCCTTTATTGTTTCATTTTCAACTCCCTCTGTTAATGTTTTCTGAAACAACATTCCTATTAATATTTCATCGGTGCTACGAGAAACATTTCTGCGCTCCCCCATCACGTCTGACAGTGAAGCTCCTGTAGTTGTCCTTACTATGGCAAGGTAACATTTTAATTATCTCTGTTGATAAATAAGAGGCATAGACTGCAAAAAAAGAAAAAGAAAAAAAAGTGGTGGTTGCCAATCAAGTAATTCGGAGCCTGAGTCGACGCAGTCGTGATCTTAGTTTGGCTTCCATCCCTTTCGATTAAAGGGCGGGTTTATGACCTATACCGCAGCCAGCCACAGAGGGGACGATCGAAATGCTTTGGCTTCACTTTTCAGGACTTGAGCGGCACATTTGACAGGAAGCTGTCACACGGCTCTGTGCACACTGCTTCAGCAAAACAGATGAGAGTATTTTAAACAGTAACTTCCATTGTGATTGAGCGATGTTTCGGAATTCTCATGTAAATAATGTTAATAATCATTTTTTTAAAAACGGTTACACTTTATTTTACAGTTTGTGTACTTGCGGTGTAGTTACCCAAGAAAGTACTGGTAATAAGGTAACGGATTAAGGTAAGGTTTAGGGATAGGTTCAGGGTTAGTACCTAGTTATAACCCAGTTATTGTAATTGCTGTAATAAGTACATACGAAAGTGTAAAATAGAGTGCTACCAAAAAACCCATGTACATTAATTTGATGCATTCTATGTTTCCATCCAAAGTTGCGAATTGAACTTATGTGCAAAATTGGAATGATGCATAAAACATTTGCAAATAAAGTTTCCATCCCATGTGTTCAAGAGAACAAATACATTAGTACAGTTATCCAATCAAATTCTCTGTTGAGGCAAAGTAAAAGTTTTTTGTTAAGCATCAAGCGATTTATTCTGTAAATGCGTTTCGTTGTAGTTTATGTGCATGTCTTCTTATTGGATAAAAAAATGCATCTACCTCAACTGAAGGCACACGTTTTTATTTTAGAATTTATGCACATCTTGTGATTCAATGAAGCGTATTTTATGCGATATCCCAAAATTTGGATAAAAATAGGTGGATGGAATTGTCACCCAACTTCTCTACATTACATGTTGAATTCAGCGAATCCAGTTGGAAACAAATACAGATATTTTCTATGTTTAAGCCAAATTTGTGCAAAAATATCTTTACCTTTGGCAGAATAATGAATCAAGTAAAAAGGCAGTTTATTGTTATATTCATCATACTTGAAATGGCAGGTCAAGCATTGCATTGTTGGACAATTCTGACATCAAAGCATAAGAATCAGGAAGAGTTTTGGGGAATAATGCATCTCTAACTGCTTAGAAACACCAAGCTGAGGATGTGCCTGTGTCTGTGACATGGGTACTAATTTACTAAATAAAGTTAAAAAAATAAAAATCGGACTTTTTCCTATTATTCGAATTTGTCTGGAAAGTCTAATCTAAGCTTAAATGAGAACTTTGAGACATAAAGTTGAGGATATGTCTCATTGACCTTGATTTGAATGTTCACCAGAGCCTGACAATAATGAGCACACACTGGAGTTAACCGACTGTATAAAACACACTTGGATCATAAGGGTCAGTGCACGTCTGTTTGGCCGTCACACACTGTTGCAACTGTTTGTTTAGCTCACCTTCAACATGCCAGCTGATTTATATCCAGGAAATTCTGCTTCTTTGCCCCCCACCGATGGGACGTCCTTAAAATCTGCAGATTCGGTGGCAATATATCAGTGCAGTTTATGGACGCATGCTGCGTATTTCATTGAAAAATGCCTTGATGTGTCTTCATAACACTGCTGGAAAAGAAAATAGTCAACCGAAATAAACCCATGCTTACTAATGAAGCATAACTGTCAGAATTATTTCCAATCCATACTGTACATATTTACTGATATGACTGCTGATTTTATTAAATGTTTTTTTAAAGAAATAGTTTTCAGGAAGATCGAATCTAGAATATTTTAAGACATTGAAACATTTTAACTTTATAGAAAATATAGATGTGACCTGGCATAGAAAACAGTTTCAACTATTCTGAGTTTATCTGCTTCCAATATCAGGTGATTAGACTGATACAGATAACAAAAAAAAACAATATTTATATTGTCAAGAAGACCCTTAGTTTTCACTGCAACATTATTTTCAGCATAATTGAGCACTTTATATCCCTCATCTCTCATTACAATGATGAGTCTGATATTGTCTTTCTCAGCATTATAAATGATTCTCATTACTGTATTACAGAATAAATATTTAATTAAAATATATAATTAATTAATACATATATATATATATATATATATATATAGTTATGTGGATGCAGATTGACGAACCCAAAAGCAGACTGAATGCTCTTAACACAATTTATTGAAGACAAAAAAAGGGGAAAACAAAGCCCACGAGGGGGCAAAACAAGACAGGACAATGTAAGTAACTAGACAACGACACTGACAAAATACTAGAAAACAAACAACACTTCGAGAGATACTAACAATGACTAGACTTTCAATGACAAAACTTTCACAGATACTCACAAGTAACGTTTGGCAATGAACCGACACAAGACAGCAAACACAAGGGGATTAAATAAGGAGACTAATCAAGACATAACAGGTGACACGGGTGAAGCAATAAAGACTGAATCAGGATAACAAGGGGGCGGGGTTAAGAGACGAGACAACACAAGCACATGGCCTTGACAATTGGCCATGCGCTTGTACACAAAACATGAGTCTGTCATGGTCCTGCCACAACACTAGGAAGATACACAGATAAGGCAGAACCATGACAGAATCCCCTCCCTAAGGAGCGGATACCAGACGCTCCTCAGAGAGACCACAAAACAAGACCGACTAGGACATAGACATGAACCAACAAAAGCATGACAAATAACATCAAGCATGAGACAAGACCGACTGAGATAGGGACAAGAACCAGCAAAACATAACAAATAACATCAAAGGCATACAAGAATAAACAATCATAGGGTCCGGGTGAAACATAAACATCAAACATGGCAGGGGAGATGGAGGAATAACAGAGTTCATGGGGGGTGGTCCAGGGTGGATGGGAGGACTGGGGGTCTTGGGTCCATGGGATGAGGGCTGAGGACAAGAACTCAGGGCAGGTCTACACGAGGACGAGACTTGGGCGAAACAGTCCGGGGTTTCGTGGTGACAGGGGGAACAGTCCGGGGACTAGTGACGACAGGGACAAATGGGGAAACAGTCCGGGGGCTGGTGGAGACAGGGACGAACGGGGAAACAGTCGGGGATGCTGCAGCAACAGACTCAGACACAGGGGACACAGAGGACACGGAGGATGAGGTAACGGGACTTCTGACGGGGGACATGGCAGGTGACGGGGTGCTGCGCTCACGGCGACCGGCTCGGGTGCAGCGCTCACAGGGACAGGCTTGGATGCGGAGGACAAGGCAGGACAGACAGGGGGTTCAAGAATCGCGGCAAGATGGGACAGGTAATTAGAAAGGGCCTTGGCCGCAATGATGACCGGCATCTCCTGATGAGCAGAAACAGCTTGCAGAACATCTTTAGCGGCTAGATCGGCCGCAACTCTTTCCGCAGATCCTGGAACAGCGCTTGCAGTAGCGGGCTCTGGAACAGCGCTTGCAGTAGCGGGCTCTGGAACAGCGCTTGCAGTAGCGGGCTCTGGAACAGCGCTTGCAGTAGCGGGCTCTGGAACAGCGCTTGCAGTAGCGGGCTCTGGAACAGCGCTTGCAGTAGCGGGCTCTGGAACAGCGCTTGCAGTAGCGGGCTCTGGAACAGCGCTTGCAGTAGCGGGCTCTGGAACAGCGCTTGCAGTAGCGGGCTCTGGAACAGCGCTTGCAGTAGCGGGCTCTGGAACAGCGCTTGCAGTAGCGGGCTCTGGAACAGCGCTTGCAGTAGCGGGCTCTGGAACAGCGCTTGCAGTAGCGGGCTCTGGAACAGCGCTTGCAGTAGCGGGCTCTGGAACAGCGCTTGCAGTAGCGGGCTCTGGAACAGCGCTTGCAGTAGCGGGCTCTGGAACAGCGCTTGCAGTAGCGGGCTCTGGAACAGCGCTTGCAGTAGCGGGCTCTGGAACAGCGCTTGCAGTAGCGGGCTCTGGAACAGCGCTTGCAGTAGCGGGCTCTGGAACAGCGCTTGCAGTAGCGGGCTCTGGAACAGCGCTTGCAGTAGCGGGCTCTGGAACAGCGCTTGCAGTAGCGGGCTCTGGAACAGCGCTTGCAGTAGCGGGCTCTGGAACAGCGCTTGCAGTAGCGGGCTCTGGAACAGCGCTTGCAGTAGCGGGCTCTGGAACAGCGCTTGCAGTAGCGGGCTCTGGAACAGCGCTTGCAGTAGCGGGCTCTGGAACAGCGCTTGCAGTAGCGGGCTCTGGAACAGCGCTTGCAGTAGCGGGCTCTGGAACAGCGCTTGCAGTAGCGGGCTCTGGAACAGCGCTTGCAGTAGCGGGCTCTGGAACAGCGCTTGCAGTAGCGGGCTCTGGAACAGCGCTTGCAGTAGCGGGCTCTGGAACAGCGCTTGCAGTAGCGGGCTCTGGAACAGCGCTTGCAGTAGCGGGCTCTGGAACAGCGCTTGCAGTAGCGGGCTCTGGAACAGCGCTTGCAGTAGCGGGCTCTGGAACAGCGCTTGCAGTAGCGGGCTCTGGAACAGCGCTTGCAGTACCGGGCTCTGGAACAGCGCTTGCAGTAGCGGGCTCTGGAACAGCGCTTGCAGTAACTTGTGACCAGTTGAGGCTGTACAGCAGGGACTGCCGTCTCAGCGGAAGAGGACTCCGAAGTGGACTCCCACGACAGCAGTCTCTCTCGTTTGCCACGGAGATCAGTGGGTGCAGATGATGCCTCGGGAGTCGAAGTGGGACGACTCTGGTCTCCAAGCGTCACAACGCCTAACATACGACCCTCCAGGATCACCGGCAGACAGGCAGGAGGTGACGACACGATGGGACCCTGCGGCTCCTTACGAGACAAACAGTCCACCATGTCCCGGAACGAGCGGTGGACCAGCCTCTCCCGTTCAGCCAGAGGAGGCGGAGCGTTGAGACCTGCGATGAGGTAACGGTTGACAAGGATCTCAGGTAAGAAAAACCTCCTTGCTTCCACGGCCTGAGCATTTCTCCTCAGAGACCTCTTTCCCTGGGGAGGGAAAGGAAGCTTGCCCAACTTGCTGTCGGTGATAGCTGACTGCCACCATAATTCCTGGTCAGCTGACTGTCGCTTAAGCAGGGAGGACATACTGTCTGCTGGGTTCAGTTCTGGTCGGTTCATTCTGTTATGTGGATGCAGATTGACGAACTAAAAAGCAGACTGAATGCTCTTAACACAATTTATTGAAGACAAAAAAGGGGAAAACAAAGCCCACGAGGGGGCAAAACAAGACAGGACAATGGTAAGTAACTAGACAACGACACTGACAAAATACTAGAAAACAAACAACACTTCGAGAGATACTAACAATGACTAGACTTTCAATGACTTTCAATGACAAAACTTTCACAGATACTCACAAGTAACGTTTGGCAATGAACCGACACAAGACAGCAAATACAAGGGGATTAAATAAAGAGACTAATCAAGACATAACAGGTGACACGGGTGAAGCAATAAAGACTGAATCAGGATAACAAGGGGGCGGGGTTAAGAGACGAGACAACACAAGCACATGGTCTTGACAATTCGCCATGCGCTTGTTCACAAAACATGAGTCTGTCATGGTCCTGCCACAACACTAGGAAGATACACAGATAAGGCAGAACCATGACATATATATATATTTTTTTTTTTTTTTGTGCGTGTGCGTGTCCTGGGCACCTCTTAATGAGGTACAATTTAATGATAGTAAATACTGTAACAATACAATTTATTTTACAAAAATGTACTCAAGATTTTGGAACTGATAATCTGACACTTGGGCATCAATATGGGCTGAAGGCTTGGTGTATATATCAGTCTTTCTGTCAAAGTTATGAAAGAGAGCATGCAATAAAGACAACGATGGACAGACAGAGAAATTGTGAGTGAATTTGTGAATACTAATAACCATGGTTGAGTTTTCCCATCTAAAACACGCTGATTCTTCCACCATAAAGCCAGTCTGGATAAGCCAACATTCTCTCAGATTCCAGCCATTCCACTCGTGTCACAACTACACAACCTGTTGTGTGGGAAGAAGCCATTAGATGTGATTAGCACCACACACTCATACAGGTCCAGCTTGA
Organism: Tiaroga cobitis; assembly: GCA_030578255.1. Taxonomy (NCBI): domain Eukaryota; kingdom Metazoa; phylum Chordata; class Actinopteri; order Cypriniformes; family Leuciscidae; genus Tiaroga; species Tiaroga cobitis. The sequence goes on along the minus strand of CM060609.1, from coordinate 39,680,837 downwards.
GTGAAGTGGCTTTGAGCTGCGGCGTCTGTGAGACGGATTGCGTCATAAGTATGATTTGGGATCATGTCCAGAAATGCCACAGCTGTCATTCGCCTTGGAGCCGTGCATCGTACATTGATTTGCCTAAGAGCGGCACATCAGGTTCCCAGAACAAATATTGTCTGAGATGAGTCACAGCCTGAGTAATTAGAAATAGAATCTTCCTGAGTCTCGGGTGTGCGTCTGCCACTCTATTACTGAGTCATTGGATTATGTTCATTGAACAACACGCACCCGCACAATCGGCAAACAGCAACAGCGGTGTTGCTGTACCGCTGACAACGGTACAGCAACACAGAGTTCTGAAAGAGAAACGGATTCAGGGTTAGATAAGACTATGCGAGGCTTGAAGTGTTTAGCTGCAAATTAACTTCTCTTGTTCTCTCTAGGCGATGGAATGGATGATGTCGGAAGTACAGGGCACTGTGGAGTTCTCACTGGAGTTGCACAAGTTTCACAATGTGGATCTCTTCCAGAGAGGGTAAGTCTGTGTTCTTCTGCATGTTTGAAGGCTGTGATGAATGGCTTTGTAAAGCATCTGTTCTCTAAACATGTTCAGGAATAGCACATGGTGACGGCATCATCTACATACCCTAAGAGCCAGTTTGGATCACTCTGTGCAGTTTAATTGAGAATGTGCTCTCACATTTCAAAAATGTTTTCATGTTCTTTTTAAATGCAATGAATAGATGGCATTGTGTTGGCGTTTTAGTTCATGTCTCATTAGCTTTCAGAACATATGTTGACAGCAAGTGTTCCTAAAAGCAGACAAAACTAACTTTTAGCAGATATATGCATTTTCTTTAATGGTAAAATGCACAAAAAAAATGTTAATGACTCAATCTTGGACTCAAGGTTGTATCTAAAACTCCAAACAAATGCTCTCTACTATGAGAACCCGAATAACATCTGCTAAAGGCTATTTAGACTAAAGAATATTCTGCTATTTACAAAAATACACTACCCGTAAATAGTTTAGAGTCAGTTAGGGCTGGGTATCGTAACAAAATGTTCGATACCGATACCAAAAGCGATACCTTGACTTCGATACCGGTTCCTGAACGATACTTTTTTCGATACCAATTTTATTTTACAATATAACATTACCTAATTTTTTCAGTTTGTTGACTTTTTTTACACTCATATTTTGAGTGTGTAAAAAAGCACCAATGCTGAAGTTTTCTATGTTTCCTAATCATTTAACAACATGTATTCTTTACTTCAATGAGCTCATTGTTTCTGCCTTAACTTAATGCATTGTTTAACAATGAAATTTAATGAAAATTAATAGAAATACATTACACTGTCACCTCTGATAACAGATCACTCTAAATTGTAATTTAGACACATTCATTTTCTGTAAAGCTGCTTTAAACCGACATTTATTGTGAAAAATGCTATACAAATAAATGTGAATTAAATTAAATATAGGCTACTGGGGGGCGGGATATATGCCTCGTGCTCCGCACACATCAAGCTTGACGCAAAGCACTGGCTAAAGTAGCCCAATGATTATGGATGTGTCGGGAAACAATAGCAAGGAGATATTTTAATTGTTTATTAATGAACAAGTGTTTACTAATGGTGTGTTCACTGTTCACACCGAACGCGAATTTTATTATTTGCGCTAGTAGATTAGATACAAAGTCAAAGACGCGGATAGACGCATCATTCGCGCCGGGAGTCGCGAATGATGCGAATTGGGCAACGCGTTTTGAACTCGAGCGGAAGATTGAAGCGTCTAACTAGACGCGATAGACGCCTATTTGACGCTCTATTCGCGTTCGGTGTGCTTTGTATGACACACCGCTTTGCCTTATCAGATTTACCGTGTTACCGGTCTTGGCAGCAATTATCTTGTCGAAAATATTGCATCGCGTGCTTCTGGCACACACACACACACACACACACTACAGCCTCACATGCGACGAGCCAATTCTCTGGGCAGCAGCGTTAACTGGTGTTTTTCCGCCACAGCCAATCATGCTGCATGCATGTTTCACTGACGTTGAAGAGATTAACCACTTAGATACCGAAATTTGGTACCGAAAAACAAGACATGTTTCGATACTCGGTAGTATCGAGGCAATTCGGTCGGTACCTAAAAAGTACCGAACTCGGTACCCAGCCCTAGAGTCAGTAGGATTTTTTTTTTATGTTTTAGAAAGAAGTATCAATCTTATGCTCAACAAGGCTTCATCTGACCAAAAAAAAAAACAGTAAAACAGTTTTTTCAAAAACAAACACTTTACTGACCTCAAACTTTTAAATGGTAGTGTGTGTGTCAATCTAATTTCCCGTTTCAACAGGAAATACATTAAAAGGCACACTATGCAAGAATTGTACCTTAATATAACAGCTTCAAAGTCATTTCGGTGGTAAACAAACTCATATTAGGGCGAATCATCCTGGTAGTAAAGCTTGGGGGGGACGCCGCTGGAAAAACCAGCAATGCAAGTTTGAGAGGAGCGCCCCCGACAAATCTCGCGAGAATGACGACATGCTTTACGGCAATGATGTCACACACATCAACAACAACATTTGAAGCACGAAGCCACTTGCGCGCATTTCAGGCGTGATACTTGACGATGGAAAAAGCTAAGAAAACGCGGTCGGAAGAGACTAGGAAAAGGAAAAGAGAATCTGACCGTGTGAGCAACCGGACAAGAGTGAGTCCCTCTCGGTCGGGCTTTCACTCGTTGGCGCGAGCTAAAAAGCAGCACTGGATGCAACAGTGATGCTGACCTGGCGATCTTGTTGATGGCCTAGTAAGTAAATCTTTCTAAGTTTGTGTGCATTTTATTTTGTGATTTCACCGGAATAAATAGTCTCCGCAACGGCGATAGATTGAAGAGCGCGTCCGAGTGAAGACTGCGCGCGCGCCGCAACAAGAGACACAATGACTAACGTTATGTATCTATGACACTGATAGCAGCGGACATGAGCGCTCAGGTTGAGTTCAAAAACACATTTTAGCGCTAGATCTCTTATTTAAAGGCACACTATGCAAGATGTGTACCTTAATATAACAGCTTCAAAGGAGTATCATGCCGTGAGTGCAGAGACCAGTCTATGGCAGCTCTGCGTGAGTGGCATTTACGACAGTAACGTTAAATACAAGTTCTCCACAGCGACTCTAGGGGTCGCTGTTTGACAAAACGGAATTCCAGCATAGTGTGCCTTTAACAGAACTCCATAGAGATTTTTTCTAGGCTATTAGTGACAACAAATGAAATTGCAATCTGTCTGAACCGCCTGATTGGCTGAGACATAACATTCACTCAACCAATGACATGAGTTTGTTAGACGAATAGCAGACAGGGAGAGTGAAACTGAAACGTATAAAGGGAATATATTTGGTACCACTATTGGTGCAAAAAAAAAAAAAAATTCTCTGTATGTGCATTCGACACCTATTTTAGGAATTTAATCTGTATCTATATGATTTTTTTTACATGAAACATACGTTTACTGACATATTCCCATAGAAAAGTAATGAGGCTGTTATTTTTAGTGACGGTTGTAGCATATCATGTCTAGGCATATTGGTAAAAATGCAAGCAATTTCTTGAGGAGAGAATCTTCCTTGCTAATAACATTGTTATTTACACATTTGTTTATCTTAATGAAGTTACTAGAAAAATAAGCACTCTGTAACACTGTCAATGCACCCGTTATCTACACTGCAAATGCAAAAAAACTAGATTGCTTTGACTATAACCAAAAAAAGTTGTCTACACTGCAAATGTCTGAAGCTGTGTTGTTTGCAATATTGACATCTTTACTGATTGTTATAACGGTGAGGTACAGCTCGCTAGTAGTGTGGACTGAGTGTTAAACACTGTTTTCATATACACCTCCCCCGCTTAGACCATAAGGCATCACATGAAGGTGTTCGGTTCAGTAGACTGGTAAATTAATGATTGATTTTTGCTATTTTTGTACATTATTTTCCTGTCATTGGTTCAAGTCAAATCAATTACACCCTTGCTGCGATCAGCAGGTGAAGTCTACAGGGAATTCAATGACTTTACAGGTCACTGATTTTTAACTATGCAGCATATAGAGATCTGACTAGAAACTCATTTGAGGTTCAGGGACAAAACTGTGTGGCCTGCCATGACCTTTATGATTCTACTGGAAGTTCTACTAGTCACTTTGGTGCTAATTCAGTGTTTGGATGAGGGGTTGACATTACAAATAATTGGCATGTTATACACTACTGTTCAGAAGTTGGGGGTTGGTAAGATTTTTTTTATGTTTTTGAGAGAAGTCCCTTATGCTAATTAATTTGATTAAAATTTCTCTGTTTATACGTATTTAAAATGTAATCCATTCCAGTGATGCAAAGTTGAATTTTCAGCATCATTACTCCAGTCTTCAGTGTCACATGATCCTTCAGAAATCATTCTAATATGCTGATTTGCTGCTCAAGAAACATTTCTTATTATTATGTTAAAAACAGTTGTGCTGCTTAATATTTTTGTGGAAACCGTGCTACCTTTTTCAGGATTCTTTGATGAAGAGAAAGTTCAAAAGAACAGCATTTCTTTGAAATAGTAAAGACATTTATAGTGTTACAAAGTCTTACTGACACCAAACTTTTGAACGCCAGTGTATAATAAATATGACTATATATATATATATATATATATATATAAAAAATATATAATATATATATATATATATATATATATATATATATATATATATATATATATATATATATATATATATATACACACACACTAAATATACATTTTACTGTTGTAAACAACATTGTACTAATTATTTTATAATTACACAAGTTTATTATGACAATGAAATAGAATAATTCATGTAAAAAATTCTGCAGGTCCGTTTAAAATGAATTAGCGAAAGCAAAAAGGAGATTAAAATGGGCCAATTATATACTTACAAATACTTTCTATTTTACATACAAATAAAATTACCAAAAACTTGATGTTAATGAAAAAAGCTTATGTTAACTACCCATTTAAAGATGGGCAGTTAACACAAACTTAATTATTTATCGTATTTAAAAAATATTCCTGGTGTCACTGTAAAAATTGCATCAGTGCACAAAAAAATGTTTTTGAATAATTGCTATTGGTCATAATTAATATAAATTGCCGTGAGTGTTAACAGTGGAGTTGGCAGTTCATTTGTACACAATCTGTGCACTGTTGTTGATAAAGAACAGGGATAAAGCTTGAAGAAAAATTCTACTAATTGTACTTCTTAATTTTATAACACAAGAGACTGGCAGATGAATAAATGAAAAATAACACTGCCCTGTAAATAAAATGTCCCTATTTTATTCAGACAAAAATCACTTGAATACAAATCACACTACATGATTACTGAACTCGTAGGCAACTTCCATAGAAAGACTTGAAGACCACAGAATGCTAAAGGCATTGTTTATAACAGAGAAAGTTCATGTTGTCTTTAAGAAGCAGGCAGAGCTAACACCAAGGTAATCAACAAGGGTGATAAACAAAGTTTCTAAAAAAAGAATCTAACAAGTTTGCTCTGTGACTTGGATAAAACGAGTCTACGAATCTACAATAAAGCTAGACATCCTGACTCTTAGCAGTACATCTAAAGTCGGTTACGTCTCAGTAGACACCCGTTTGTCAGCAGATCTAGAATACTATTTCCTCTCTATCCTCAACCAGTCTCCTGACAGCTGTGTGAAGCAGAGGTTGAGTAGAGGTCACTCATAATGTTGTTCAACTCACTGCGTTTGCTCTGAGATTAAAGCCAGGCTGTTGGCTGAAACACCAGCTTTGCAGAGATTTGATTGCCCCTTCCCCCTCCATAAAGCAGAAAGCTAAACCTCTGAATCTCCTCTGAAATAATCCCCAGAAGACACAGACTGATGTTATACTGTTTGTTTTTTACAGCCACTGTATGTAGTTCCTGCTCTGAAGAGAAGCATCTAACAATAGAACAGGACAGATTGAACTAATACAACTTTAGCCTATATGTGTCTGGTGGAGCCCAACAGAATGCGTTATAGTGAGTGCGGAGAATCTGTTTGGGAATGAAGTAGGTGAGCAGTCATTCAGTGGTGTGTGTGTGTGTGTGTGTGTGTGGTATGTGGTTGAAGAAAATGATGTGGATTTGGTGAAACAGAAAAGCACAAATAAACAAATGTCATATTTGACTCGCCAGGTGGTTCCAAACCATTGTTTTGTCTGTGGAACTACCCATTAATGGCTTGTTTCCACAGAGCGGTACAGTACAATACAACGGTAAACCCTGATCCGGCTTGTGTTTCCACCGCCAATAGTACCTTTACTTGATGGGTGTGGTGTATGTCGGAATGTAGTGATCAACGTCATTCTCGCGCGAAGAAGAAAGCGACACAGTAAACACCAATGGAGGACCTACAGCAGATTTTGTTCTTGCTTCTCGGCATGTGGCTGTTTGTCACAAGACAAAAAACATTGTGTTGCAACGGTATTGTGTTTCAACTCTAGATTAAAAAATTGCGCTGTCACAGGTTAACCTGGTGACTATAAACTTGGACTTACAAACATACACCCATTTCACTGATACTGTGCATTGTCGGCAATATTAATGTAGGCAATCAACTGGGAAAGTTTCATGGTGATATCTGCTAGTTAAAAAATGTACCCTATTCACCTGTAGTGTCTCGCCTTAACTTGATTTAAGCTATTGACATAGTTTTGTTGTCGACTAGCATTACTATACTGTTGAAATAGTGGCAGGCTAGGACTAAAGTGGACTTGGCTGGTTTCTGTAAAATATGTATAGGACCTATGCATGTATGGGGCTATCAAATTGGATGTTGTGACATTACGCTATCCTATCTAGCCTAGAAGGCTTGATCTACTGCCGTTCGTGTTGTTACATGTAGCCCAGAGCAGTGGTCGTCGAAAAGTCATATAGACCTAAAGCACTTTCTAGACACAAGCAGAAACCAGCCAAGTCCACTTTAGTCCTAGCCTGCCACTATTTCAACAGTAAAATCAGCTAACAGCCAAGGTAGCGTGCCTAGTGAGAGCTAATCACGTAACGTTAGCTGCTAGCAGCTTCGTCTTTCTAACTAGTATAGCTAGTCGACAACAAAACTATGTCAATAGCTTAAATCAAGTTAAATATGATCGAAGTGACATGGCCTCATCGTCTAGTTTCTCATACTGTGAGTGTGTTAATGACAAAAAAACCTGCGTGGGGTCATTAATCCAGTTTTTGACCATTTCAAAGGGACACGTCTGTAACCCCGTATCCAGTAGCTTCTTTAAGTTTGTGCCATTTTTGTTATCAAGAAACTTTGCAGATCTAGAGCGAGTTCTGTTCACAGGGGAATCCGTTTGTTTTCCCCCAAAAGGGGCGTTACCCTTCGATGACGCAAAAGTAGCGTTGGTCTGTATCATTTCAGACATGTTGTAGCTTGTGTTACGCCGTAAACATGCTTTAACATGCGCTACAGACATTTTAGCACATGCTGCAACAGTGCATCATGTATTACAAACAACATGTCATAGCTTGTACTGCACTGCAGACATGTTTTAGCATGTGCTACAGACATTTTAGTGCATGCTATTGACACTTTAGCATATAGCACTTTGGCAGTGCATATGCGTTTCGTTGCAGCATGCTGTAGACATTAACGTGAGCAACTGTTATGCCACGTTATTCCACGTTTCAGTGTGGAACTTTAGTCGCATTTAGCATGTGCTGTAGATGTGAAGCTTGTGTTTTTGACGTGTGCAGTAGACATATTTTAGCATGTACTGTCAACATACTGTGGTTTAGATGTTCTTGCGCAGCTGCTGTGAAGTACAGGGATGACCCGACTCAGTCCAGGAGCTCCAGAGAGTATGATCTGTGAAGTGCTTCAACATTTAACATGCAACCGCAGTCACCTCACTGGCCAAGGTGACCTTTGTACTATCCCCCTGATGGAGTCTGGGCCGTCTGAACATGCCGACTAAGCTTGCACATTAATTCATCATCATTATTTATGTTCCAATAGAGATTCACTGCATAATATTTCACACTGAGCAGATAAAAAGCTGTTTATCTCGGTCTTGTTCAGTGCAAATGGTATAGGTACATGCATTATATCCATTTTTTATTGCCATTTTGTCCTGAGAGGTTTTCATAATTTAGTCATTTGTAGAGAAATTTACCAGTAGGAAGAGCATCCCACAGTCTTTTATTAGGAAACACAAGCTTGGTTTATAGAGAGTTCAATGTGTTTTAATTTGTATATATACTATATACACTGAAAATTATTCTAAAAGTTTGGAATAATTCATATTTTTAAATATTTTTAAAACAAGTGCACCATGGCTGCATTTATTTGATCAAAAATACAGTAAAAAGTGATATTGTGAAATATTATTACCATACAAGTGTCAAAACATTAAATTAACCATAATTTGAAATCACATGAAATATAAAAAAACGGGAAAAAAAGAAATATGCTATGTGTTTTTTAAGCAAGTACATCATCTATTTCAGACACAATGTAACTTGCTCTGTGTTTTGGTTTGTCTCTTTTAACTGCAAACTTGTACATATCGGATGATGATTCGCCAAATGGGGTCTAATTCTGGGTCTTTTTGTCACTTGCAGCTTCTATCAGGTGAGGGCAGGTCTACGCGTGTCTCCTCGGGTTCCCCACAGAATCACTGCCACAACACCTGGATACACAGGTGAGAACTTTCTATATTGACCTATGTTGACCTTCTTTACTGTGTGTTTTTTCAGTGTCACCATAAATGTATGTGTCAGAAAATATGCAACTAATCAGTCAGTGACACTGGCTAGTGAGTGTATCTACATTCTTTTGATTCCATTTTTTAGATTTAATATGTTTAGGGGTAGTGGTTTGGATTCGAGATGCATCATCCGAGAGTTTTAGTCTCTCAGCATGCTAAAATCTTCTATGAGGAGATGCTTCTATGAATTTATTCCATTAACAGGGCCACTGTGACCATAAAAGCAGCACTTCAAATTTAAATTCCCCCCCTGAACAACAATTTTAGAGACAATGACTGTCGAACTTGCTGCCTGCAAGTACTGTTAATATGCACAAAGCATTTGTTTGTGAGGATTTTAATCATTTTGGTTACAGTTATTCAGTCTATACCTTGTTTTAATGGATACAGGACGATAGTGAAGCCCATCGGAAGAGTCTGCTCCAGGGTTTCAGTTGAGGGCTCTTACCAAGAGGCTTTGGGAGGATTCCCCTCACTGTTTTTCTACTCCTGCAGTTAAAAATAAATGTGCAGAATAAACCACTCAGACACAAAGTTTTGTGTGTGTGTGTGTGAGAGAGAGAGAGAGAGAGAGAGAGAGAGAGAGAGAGAGAGAGAGAGAGAGAGAGAGAGAGAGAGAGAGAGAGGGAGAGAGAGAGAGAGACTCAAACAGAGATAAAGTCTTTACCATCTAGATATGAGGCTTTTAGAGTCTGACAAATTATCAATTATGCACTAAAACTATAAAAACAGATCGACAAAGAAAATGGGGGCAAAATAAGATTTGTTCAACATTGATGTCAAAGATTTGAAAGTGAAAAAGTGTTTACTATGCTATTCTAAATTTATATAGTCATCATTACAGTTGAACAGCAGAACTTAGCTACTTCTATATTAAGAAATATTATATAATTATTTATTTTATATATTTATATGTCTACAATATTACCCAGAAACTATAATCTAACAGACCAATTTTCCTATGGTATTATTAATAATAAAAATAAACGGATGCACTGATACAAAATGTCCAATACCATTATTCAGAATATCTGCCTAGATACTTTCTCCCAACTTATTATGTAAAATATACAGGGAACCCTCTCATTTTGTACATATTGCTATAATATTTGAGGTTAAAATGAACAACAACGCCTAATAATCGGTTATATTGAACAGCTATTCATTTTCAGCTATAATCATTGCACTCAAATAAAAAATTTAAATGTTTGAATACAACAGTTGCACACAAGGTAGTTTGCATAAACACCCGTCTTCATAATACATTTATTCAAACATAATTAACAGTAAATAAGCTCCTCTCTAGTGTTTTTATAGATAACTAATGAACTGTAAACATTAGATAGCCTAAAGTTACCTTTCCTGAGGTAAATGCAAGTGTGTGACAAGCTGTTTTATTGACGTCTTTTCGCGGTTGAAACGCTAAATGAGCGATTACATGAGACATTATACATTTTGATAAGTTGTACTGTATCTTTCAACATACCTTTTGGTGTTCATGCTCATGAATGTTTTTTTTTCGTGTTATAAGTGGAACAAGAGTAAGACTAGCGCTCCATGTTGCCACTTGAACTGAGGCTGCGAGGCATTACATTACGTCACATAAGAGCGCCAAAACCCCATTGTTTGAATTTTGTGATAAAATGGACAGAATTTGATCTAATCAGAAGTAACAAAGCACAAAGCTCTTTGTGATTACTGGATGGGAGGCGTTCTACAAATAATGTTTGGTGTAGGAAAAAAAACGCGGACCTGGCAAATTATCCTGGTTGGTTTGAACTACGGGTGATTCATAGGGTCAAATGGTTTAGAGGGATAGATAGTTCACCCAAAATTGAACATTTTGTCATTACTATACTAACTTACCCTCAAGTTGTTCCAAATCTTTATGAGTTTCTTTCTTCTGTTGAAAACAAAAAAAAGAGATATTTAAAAAAAATACTTTCAGTATTTGTTTGGGTGAAATATGTAAGGCTATTTAATTTTATTGCATTATTGTCGAGAAGACAGCCCTCAATTCCAGGAAATTTGCAGGGTGGAATGTCTAAATTCATGGTCTCTCATTGGCGTATTCTATATTAAACATAAAGGTTTACATTTGCTCTTGTAATAGTTTTGCTGCGAGACATTTTCTCATGGTTTTCTGTGACCTGAACCCCCCACCCGATTAAACACACTATGTAATATAGGTTACCTGTGTGTCCTGTTCTGTGTGATAACTTACATTCTTCTCACATTCTCAGCACACACTCTGTGCTCAAAATAGTAATCTACAGACGGCTTTAGTTTTATGGCCATCTGACGGCAGTCCCGGACACGGGCGCATGTTGTGTCAGGTGAAAATATAGTCCTTTTTCACAACATTCACGGCTTCTGGTCTCTGTCTCTCTCTCACACACACACACACACACGCACACGCACACGCGCACACACACCAGCCAGAATCATTTTAGTTGACAGCACCTCATATTATCTACTATTATTTAACACAATATTGTCAAGAAAGCTTCTTTGTCATATCTTACCAAAGACATTTTTACTTTATTTACTTTATTACGTATTTACCCATACTACTGTTTACTTACAATTCTGCTTTCACAGTAGTGAGAAAGTGTGTAAGCATGCTTCTGAAAGTGAAATGTTTGTTCAGTAATGGTGCGTTCACGTGCTATGGAAAATATGATATTTTCCACTTGGACTATTATACTTGTTATTTACCAGTGTGTTGCGTTCAAGTGCTTTTGTTGTCGTAATGTGGTAAAAAAGATGGAGATCCAGACCTGTTATTTAGCTAAAACTATTTTAGATTGCTTAAGTCATCACTACAGCAAGAAAATGATTCATCAAAACTCAAACGGTAAATAATATGCTGTATATTTTCTAGATCATGAATAGTACATATTTTTACCATTCACGACTCTCGCGTTGCTCTCCGCCATTTTGAAAAGGTCAAAGCTTATCTCATCTCTGCAACTCGTGCATCAAAATATTCTACGAGTTGCCCAGTGGAAAATACCACATGTGGGGGTGTTCATGTGCATTTTCCACGTCGGCTTTTGGTATTTACCATAATTACCATAGCACGTGAACGCACCATAAGGCCTCAGATACTCGTGATTCCAGCACACTATGAACTACAGATCAAATACTGCCATCTGAATAACATCACTTTCACCGTAATGAGCTTCTGGGCACACTTTCATCTTTATGTGCGAGGCACTAACAAGACTAGAACTTTGTTTTTGGATGTCTGCTGTCTGAATAGTATAAAAAGACACATTTCTTTACATTACATTCTCTGCAGTATACACCATTACTCTAGTCTTTAATGTCATTTGACCCTTCATAAATCACTTTGAAATGCTGATTTGCTGCTCAAGAAAAATTTCTCATTATCATCAATGTTAACAGTCAACAGTTGTGCTGCTTAAGCCATGATAAAACCATGATTTTTTTGATGAATAGAAAGTAAAAAACAGCGTTTATTGTTTATTGACTATAAATGTCAGTAACACTTTACAGTAAGGTCTCATTTGTTAACACCACATTAGTTAATATGAATGAACAAATAAAGCATTTGTTAATCTTAGTTAATGTTAATTAAAAGGTGCATCTGTTAATATTTTTTAATGGACCTGAGCTGACTGAACTAACAATAAACAGCTGCATTTTTATTAATTATCATTAACAGAGATTAATAAATATTAACAAATGTCTTGATCATTGCTAGGTAATGCATTAACTAATGTTAACTAATGAGACCTTAATGTAAATTGAGTTAAACAGTATTTTTAATACAGACACAAAAAACACAGAATTGTCCTAACCAGGAACAAAACAACGCAATAAGAGATTAAAAATAAGATTTTCATGTCCCTTTTTAAACTTTCTTTGTCCTAACAAACCAGGACACTGATAAATTAAGTATTTCCTGTTCATTCAGTTGCTCATTTTGTTTCAGTTTTAGTCATATGAGATCAGCAGTTTTTTATTTGGCTTATCTTAATCTGATCTTAATGTCTTTATTGAGGACTTACAGTGTGCGTGTGTGTGTGTGTGTGTGTGTGTGTGTGTGTGTGTGTGTGTGTGTATTTGGCAGCAAAACTCTACGGCCTCTGTCTGACATTGAGTCTTGGCACTGCTCTTTGACTGAATCCCAGCAACGGTCTGAATAAATCTGTCGCACACACTGGCATCAGCGGCCATTTTGGATCTGTCAGTCATTCAGTCTCTTAAGTGATTTCATTTCCAGTTTTAAAATGCCATCCGGTACTGGCAGGCTGACTGACTAAACTGAAGTGTTTCAGTGTTTTTGTGCTCTCTACTAACTAGAACTGTTCAAATATACAAACTCCGTTTTGATTCGTGCCTCATAAGTTCTTCCTCAACCTAAGCAAGAGATGCTAGGATACTTCCCGCTCTGTATTATTATTTTATGCACATTATTCCTCCCATTATCACATGTAAAACAAGGTAAAGCAGTGCTACACAGTGCATTAAAATCTCCAGAGGTAACACTTCCAGCTTCCTTTCCAGCTTCATACAACAAGGACAATATTATAAGTATGAAAAGAATGAAAAGAATGAATCACATGCCACATCATATGATAATAAAACATAGAGACATGAGCTAAAATGCTAATTCTGACTGTACAACATGTCAGATTGCAGTGCAGTGAATTACCATACTGCACTCAGACAGCAGCAGAAACTGTCCTGTTCAGTCTCTCCGTGATGCTCATCAGAAACACACTGTCCTGGTTCATAATCCCGTGCTGCTGTGTCCACAAACACCATCCTAACAGTATTTGCAGGAGTTGCTGTGAAATACATAAGATGGTACCAAAATGAATTGAAATTGAAATGAACCCCCCGCACGCTTTTTAGATTATTTGCATCAGTTCATTTAGCAGACACTCTTATACAAGTGACTAATAAATGAACAAGTCATACTTTGTAAATGTTGCTCAAAAAACATCTTCCTGTATCAAAAGTTTTTGCATATATAGTGACAAATGTTGGTATCAGTATCAGCACTAGAACAATACAACCAGAAGCATATGCTCTCATTACTCACCGCCAAGCTGTTACAGACTTGTATGGCTTTCTTTTAGCTGTGAAACACAAAAGGAGAAATTTTGAATATTGGAGACACAAAAGAACCACAAAATGCAAAAAGACACAAAAGAACCATAAAAGTAGTCTATCCCTCAGAGTCTCAGCATAGCAGAATTACACGGTTTGTCTAATTTGACTAGATATGGGGAAAACACTTAACACTTTTGGAACACATTTATTTAGTCTATTAACAAAGACAAGGTTTTTTTTTTTTTTGTAAAAAAAAAAAAATTTGTCTAGTGATGGTAAAATGCTTAAGGTCTTGAATTTGTTTATGTTTTTTTAAATTGTGTTATGAATTCCAAACTTTCATTTACTGTATCAAAATGTAGTGGTGAAATTTTCCAATCTTTTCCAAATTATAGTTCAATGCAAATTTTGCCTTAACATAGTTTTAAAATTAGACATGTTTCAAGGCTAAAAAACGACAACAAAAAACGAATGGATATCAATGCTTATAGAGTCATATGGTAGCTTTGTGTAGGTGTAGCACTCCCCTGCCCTTATGAGGTGTTAGCGGCTGCAGTTTTTAACCCCCTTGTTAGCGCGCCCGCCTCCCATGCCGGAGACCCGGGTTCAAATCCCGCTCGGAGTGGATCGAGTAGAACCGATTAAATTTGGTGCCGTGACCCAGGTAAGAGTGAGGTTTAGGGGGTGAGTGTAACGGAGGCCAGCTAGTGAGAGCTGTGCAGGTAAACCTCACTCCCCTGATCTCTAGAGGTGCACTTAGTGACTGGCGTTAGAGGCTGCAGTCTTTAGCGTCCTTGTTAGTGTGCCTGCATCCCATGCCGAAAACACAGGTTCAAATCCCGCTCGGAGCGGTGCGAATAGAACCAGAGGGGGGTTGCATTGGTGCCGTGACCCGGGTGGGAGTGAGGTTTAGGGAGGTGAGTGTTACTAACGTAGGCCAGTAAGAGCTGTGCGTGTAAACCTCACTGCCCTGGCCTCAAGAGGCGAGCTAGCGACTGATGCTAGAGGCTGCAATCTTTAGCATCCTTGTTCCAATCCCACTCGGAGCGGGTCGAGTAGGACAGGTTACACGAGGAATAAATTGATAATTAAGTCATTGAGTGGGTTGTTAACTGGTTAACTGACTGGATCACTGAGTGAGTTGAACTTGAGAACTCAAGTTCAAGTTGTGATTGATTCATTAAAGATATTGAATTTTATCATAAATCAGAGGTTGCAGCTTCTTCATAAATGTGCTAAAGTCTGAAAAAGTCTAAAAAAAGAAGTCGTAAAGGGAACCTAGTATCCCCTTTTTCAGAGCCTTTATTTCAAGTCGTGTTCTCATGCTTGAATGCTTGACTCTGTCTAATTCCTGTCTCTATGAAGCCCCTCCTTCTAAAAACCGCAATGTGCTTTTATTGGTCGGCTGGACCAGTGTGTTGTGATTGGTGAACCGCTTTGAGTGTGTTTCGGAAATGTCACGCTCCTTACCACATTTTTGTACCAAAATACCTGGAAGAAAACACAAGACTACAATCGAGTCATTGCAGGAAGCTCAGAAATAATAACTCCCTTTGGAGTGACTTTGTGCTTTGTAATTTTGCAGACTGTTTTCATGCTAAAACAGCAACGTTACACACTTAAGAAAGCTGAACGTGTAAAAAAGCAATATAGATCCTCTTTAAGTCTTAAAGTCGGAAGTCTTAAAGGGGTCATGTAATGCCATTTTTGTACAAGCTAATATGATTCTTTAGGGTCTAAATTAAAAGTTTGCAATATACTTTAATTAAAAATTCTCATTAGTATTATAAGAAAACACTTATTTTACCTGGTCAATAACAGCTCTGTTTTCAGCACGCCGTTTCAGTGCATGACTTTAAATGATAATGAGCTTTGCTCACCCCGCCTCTCTGTTCTGTGCGTAGGCTACACCGTTTGTAACACAATAACACAATAACCATAACGCGTTGTTCCATAACCATAACGTAATATTCCCTTCGAAAACAAACTCAGCCACTGCGTCTTCAGCGGTTCGGATTTAGGAACATTAAAATGACTGCTGTGTTCGTTATTACACCCAAGAACAGAACACCACAATCGCTTAGACGCCATTCTGCTCATAGACAGTGCTCCAGCATATCAACAATGACCGCGCCGGTCCGCGCGGACTATGATTGACAGCTCACGAGCGAGGGCGGGTCTGTGTTGAAACGCTGCTGTCAATCAACAATCGTGGGAGGGGCGTCCGATTTAGTGACGTCACAAAATCGAACGGCTCAATTTGAGGCAGGGGAAAACATATGAGGAGATTAAAACAAAAACACTGGATAGATTTTTTTCATTATATGATGGTTGTGTACAGGCACTGCCAACACACATTTCAGTACAATCAACTTGTAAAAGTGCATGCACCATTATATGACCCCTTTAAAAAAAGTCTTAAATGTTAGTCTGTTCTTCACATAAAGCTATCATTTGACTTCAAAAGACTTGCCATTTAGTGCACAAGTCATATGGGCTACTTTTAGGATCATTTTTATTGATCATTTCATTATTTTGGAGCTTTACAGCCCCTGGCCTCCTTTATGTTCATTATATTGAAAATAGTGCAGGATATTCGCTTTGCTTATTCTACAAAAGTCATGAAGAGGTAAATAATGGCAACATTTTCATTTTTGGGTGAACTATCCCTTTAAGGAATATTATAGATTATACAATATGCCGCATTACAGTGCAGTGCTGTGAATTTCCATCCTGCTGTCAGGCGGCTCGAAATAGTCTCTCTTTCGTGTTCATCAGAAACACACTGACCTGATCCATCATCTTTTTTCTCGGTTTCTGAATCATCCCCTCCATCAAACACACACCATGACTCCTCTGGCAAGATTCGACTCTACTCTCCGACTCTCTCTCTGTGTCTCTGAGGCATTGGCACACTACAGATCTGTTTTGGTGGCACGCAGCGAGGAAGAAAGATATAGAAAGAGAGAGACAGACAGACTCAGCAGGGGTCTGTCTTCACACGAGACCCTCACTGTTCTGCTCTGACACACGCTATCATCCTCTCCACTGAAGAGAAACCCCACTGAGGTGCTGTCATCCGTCACAGACAAGATCTCAGTGTCTCTCCGGGTGGATGTGGAGCCAGTGGCCACCGATTCATGGTTATGGCCTTGATGGTGGCTGTTTTAGTGGCTAGAGAAAAACAGGACGAGTAATGCTGGATTTGATGGACAGATTCATGATTTTCTCTCCTTGGAAACTTTCCTTGCTCTTATGTTGCTCTTGAAACTTTTCTCAGATATGTTTCTGCTAAACATTCAACTGGAGAAATGAAAAGAGTTCACTCAAATATGAAAAATTTGTCATCATTTACTCACCCTCCTGTTGTTCCAAATGTTGACCAGGGACTGTCACGTGTTAAAATTTACAATATTTTACAGTTATGTTACAGTATTTTGCCACAGTATTTAGTCTTTAAGGCTAAAAACATCCGAAAAACATTCCACAAACATTGTAATGTGGCCTAGTTATATTTTGTATAAATGTAGGCTAA
Source organism: Tiaroga cobitis (assembly GCA_030578255.1). NCBI lineage: Eukaryota > Metazoa > Chordata > Actinopteri > Cypriniformes > Leuciscidae > Tiaroga > Tiaroga cobitis. The sequence continues at coordinate 39,663,413 of CM060609.1, read as the reverse complement.
TCATAGCTGACTAACATGATTCTCTTATCATTTCATCCTAATTAATATATATATTAGGGGTGTAACGATACACGTATTCGTATTGAACCGTTCAGTACGAGGCTTTCGGTTCGGTTTTCGGTACGCATTTTTAAACCTAACGGTTCGTTGGACCATTTTTCCTGCCGAACAAATTTTCGTTATTTCAAATGTAGGTGCGTCGCGCGTGGCAAGCGCCTTTATAAAGTAAGAGACGCTGGCGTGACCACATTGCCCAACATCAAATGGAATACGTAATGTAAGCGGAACGAACCTGAGCTACTCGTTATTGTGTGGTTGACGGACCGTTTATCAGTTGGACCAATGCAGCGCGAGCCCATTTTGATCATCAGCACTGTCACTATACAGCCAAATCCAGTAAAGAAAGCATTTGATTTCGCCACTGAAGTAATAACATCGCTGCGAGATCTAGTGAGAAGAAGCATTCACATTTCTCCGTTATTAACGGATCAAACAGCGCTGACGTGGAAACCAGGAAGAAAATTGTGCCGTGAATGAACTATCCAGTGTCAGATCAGCAACATTCACCATGGGTTTACTATATTAACCAGTGGTGGAAAGAGTACTGAAAAAGCATACTCAAGTAAAAGTACTGTTACTTGTCAAAAAATGTAGTGAGAGTAGAGTAAAAGTACCGGTCCTAAAAACTACTCAAAGTAGGAGTAAAAAGTAGCCCTTTTAAAAGTACTCAAGAGTAGTGAGTAGTGAGTATTATGCTATGAATGTTAGTCCACCTTATACCCTGCAAATTGAAAATGTAGCTTCCTCTTTTATCACAGATTCATAGAAAAAAAGAAACAGCATTTCAATATTTCTCCAACAGTTTTATTTTTGACTGCTAGCACTAAAAATACAGCGTTTCCCCTACCATTGTTTTGGACGACCCCCGCCCCCCCTAAAATGCTGACAAAATCCAGTCATAAAAAAGGAATTTATAACTCGGAATTTCACGGAATTTGTAAATTTTTTGAGGAAAAATAGAAAGCAGTTCAGTACACTAGAAATCAAATCGCGATATAGTGTGAATATTAAACCACAAAGACAATTTAAATACGAATCCTGCATGTTCTGTGTGAATGAATGGTGCAGCCGACGCACAGTTTCATTTACCACACACACACTGAAGCACGCGTGAGGTGTGACTCTTGCGCTGTTTTTTTGCCTATATGAAGACACAAATGCATGAACTTCCTCCAGGCTCAAGATCCACTCCGAAAGTCACTTCGTGAACAAAATAAATTGGCGCCAGGTGTCTCGAAGTCTGTTGATGCTCGTTTGATGCAAAGTTTTCCGCGCGCGATTTGATTTGACGGGAATCACGCATGGAGTCACATGATGACTTATTATAAAAATAAATATTAATATAAATGTAGCGACGGCAGGTTCAGGGAAAATAGCGCAGTAAAAGTACCGATACAGCACTTAAAATGTACTCAAGTAAAAGTAAAAGTACACTGTTTTTAAACTACTTAAAAAAGTACAATTCCTAAAAAAAACTACTCAATTACAGTAACGAGAGTATTTGTAATTCGTTACTTTACACCACTGATATTAACACTAACTGTAACTGTAAAGTTTGGCAGGAATAGTAGGCTATAACGCTTTCAAGTAACATTACGTCGGTTTTATTTTGACATTATGAATACAATTGCTGCCCTCAAATGTTAATCTGAACTAAAATAAACCTTTGTTTATAACTATTACAATATTACATTTCATTTTTCCAAGGAGCTGTTTTGTTTTATATGCTCCTAAGAAGATTCAAGTATAGCTCCATCATTGCTCAAAGTTAAAAAATACCATACTTTATGATGTTAGTTTTAATAAAAAAAGAAATAAAAAAAATTAAATCAAGGAAATTTCTCTGGCATTTCATTCTTTTTGCTGTATCGAAAACGTACCGAACCGTACCGAACCGTGACACACGTGTATCGTATCGAACCGAACCGTGAATTTTGTGAACCGTTACACCCCTAATATATATATATATATATATATATATATATATATATATATATATATATATATATATATATATATATATATATACTACATACAGAATGTGGATTTTAAATATGCATTTTCATGGTAGTAAACTTTTTAACTTTTTAGGCTACTTAATGTCATTTTCTAGAAAACGTCTTGGTAACTAACGTAACCTCGGGCGCATCCCCAATTGGTAAGTGTGGTTTCTAAAATATTTTTTTAAATATTACACTGCAACATTATTTAACCAACTAAAATGCAAAATATGTGGTGTCTAAAACATTTTTAAAACTTTGCATGAACTGCGACATTACTTAACTAAATAAAAATAAAATAAATTTAAAAAAGAGTGTGTTTTTGTATGTGGTTTCTAAAACATTTATCATTATTGCGCTGCAGTATTACTTAACTAAATGGAATAAAATGGAATAAAATAAAATAAATGACATAAACATATAAACATAAACAATATAAACAATAAACATTTAACATTTTTAAAACTTTGCACTGCAACATAACTTAATGAAATAAAATAAATGACAAAACATTGCACTTTTTGGGTTGTTTTCTTAAACATTTTCTTTAAATTGCGTTGCGACATTAATTAACTAAATAAAATAAATTACAAAAAGTTTGTAAATTTGTTGTGTGTGGTTTCTAAAACAATTACAAACATTGCACTGCAACATTACTTAACTATTTTGTGTGTGTGTGTGTGAATATAATAAATATAATATAATATAATACCTATAATAGGACTTTGAGATTGAGATATACAATAATTGTATTTCTACAGACAAACAGCCCCAAACAAACAAAATCAGTCCTGCCAAACACTGTCAGAAAACAACACACGGAATATGAATGAAACAGGTCTACATCTCTCTTTCTGCTGGGAACCATCACTGAACGTGCTTTGATGTGCACAGAGTGGAGAATCTCTCTCTCTCTCTGGAGATGTGAACGGCGGAGAAAATAATCTACCTTCTCTCTCTCCGTCTCTCTGTCTGTCTGTCTTCCTCCGGGCAGGCGAGTGCAGTTTCGGCAGCGCAGGGGTTCACGATGGCGGAGTGTTCAGTCGGATCTTTCAGATCCTGTACAGGAATGAGGAGGTGACCCTGGAGGACCGCATGAGCTTCAGAGTGCACCTGCTGCTGGACGGTGAGAGGGTGAGTGTCCCGCTGCTCTGAAAACAGAAGTGAGGGTCATGGTGTGGATTATGGTGATATCAGAAACCTAGTATTGACAAAAAAATGGGCCGGTAGCTGAAAGGTTGTAGGTTCAAATCCCACTAAAAAATCGTCTACACAGAATACAGCGTGAGATGGAATAAGAAGAACTTGTTCCTACTTCAATCCAAATGCTTCTAACTTAAAATACGCAGAAGTAAATAGCTAATATTATAGGGTGGAAACTTGCATACACTACTGTTCAAAACTTTATTTTTTATCCTCACCAAGGTTGCATTGAGTTGATAAAAAATACAGTGAAAACAATAATATTGTGAACTTATATTTTTTAAATATTTCAAATAAGTGTTTTCTATTTTAATGTATACGTATTTACATTTCCAGACTTCAGTGTCACATTATCCTGAAGAAATCATCCTGATTTGGTGCTCAAGAAACATTTCTTATTATTATCAATGTTGAAAACATTATATTTGTGTAGAACTTAATATTTTTGTAAAAAATAAAACCGTGGTACATTTTTTTTTCAGGATTCTTTTGAATAGAAAGTTCAGAAGATCATTTAATTGAAATAGACATATTTTGTAACAAAATAAGAGCTTTTGCTGTACTGTACAGTATCTGACGATTTCTGAGAAACACTGTTGAAAGTGGATTGAACCGAGCAGCACAACAGCCAATCAGCAGTCAGGGGCGTGTCCACTCATGATGGGGGAGGAGAGAGAGAGAGTGAGGAAGAGGGAGATTTGAAGAAAGACTGTAAAAAGAGAGATGGCTGAGAGACATTACAAAAGAGAAAAGGTCAGAGGAATGAAAGCTTCCTAGTGCAATAAACAACTCTTTCTTGAATATATTCTTGTGTACTGTATGTTCATCTTTTGATCTTCCTTCCTTAGCCTCAGCTATGATAAAGAGATATCCACTATTGCATTGAGTGTTTGTGCAGTTTGGGGGTAGAGCAATGGAAAGAGGGGTGTGTTTGTGTGGGTTGATTTCAGTGTTTCTCAGAAATCACTTACTGCACCTTTAATGAGGGGTGTACTAACTTTTTCCCACACAAGAATAGGCTATATTTGTTCATGTAAGTTGTTACAAAATGTAAAATCCAAGTGCAATTTGTTAAATTGCATTGCCTTTTATTGATCAACATTGATGAAATGCCAGTCCACTATCAGTGTGACCAAAAATGTTCATAAACAAAAACAAAGAAAAATACTTTTCATGGGGTGTACTTATTATTTCACAGCATTGAATTATTTTATTACAGAACACACTTTATTATATTCAAATATTATGACTAATCATACCCTGCTGATGCTCATTTCAGACATTATGAAATATGTGAAATGGGAAAAAGAGAGACAGAGAGAAGCAGGGAGTTGTGGGTGGGAGAGTGTCTTATCAGATTTCTATGGCCATCTTTCTTATTAACCTTGAAGCAGCTTTCTGTGCCCGCTCTCCTCCCTGTCTCACTCTCTGTCTCTCCCACTCAGATAAGAGGTCTAAAAATAGCTTTCCATTTCCCCAGAGTGTGAGTTCAATCAATCCGTGTATCAATAATTGGGGCAGCCCTGTTTGTTTTCAAGGATCGGCGGAGGAGTACACCAGTTTATCAGAACGGGGTGAAACCTTCTGTCTACGTCACATGTTCTGTTTCTACAGGAAATCTGTGGGAACAGCGCATGCTAAAACCATGTTTTTATATGAAGGGTCCTTAATTAAATATGCACATGTCAGAGCACATAAACATGTGATTGTGTGAAGTTGTTTATTGGCTGCAGAGTGCGCATCTATGTCATCAGTTTCTGAACTCTTTTAATCCAATCACAGTGCTGTAATCTGCATGAGGTCGCATAATACAGTGGAGCATTCAAATGTTTTAAAATACTGTTTCAACACTGTTCTTTTACCTCGGCCTGCTCAGAATTGCCTTTTTAGTCCTTTAGACGTGTGTCGCAAGTATGTTTCATCTTATTTTTGCACATGAGAAACAACAGTGTTACATGTTTGACATATGAGTGCATGTGAAATGAATATAACCTTAAATCACTTGAGGGATGGTGTGCTATGATTTTTATCATTTGTTTTGCTAGTTGCATAAACATTGACGAAGGGTCCCGCCGTATCTAGGAATCGAAAGACCAAAGACATAATGCAACCACTCAACACCAACCAATCACAACAGGAACGCTGTAGAAAAGATGGTGTTTTGTTTTTGAAACCTGCAGTTGGTTTTGACTGACAGGTGTGGTGATGTGTTTCTCTCAGGTGGAGGAAGCCATGAGTGAGGTGGACGTCCAGCTCAAACTAGATCTGCACTTCACTGACAATGAACAGCAGTGAGTCCCTCTGCCACTTTTCCACATTTTTCTCCCTCTGCATCATCACTGCCTGTGTTCAGAATAGCGTACTATCATGTTAACTCTGCGATATGTGGTCGGTCCTCTGCACAGTATGTGGATCTTCAGTATTCAGGGAATGACGTGTTTAGTACACACGCAGAGCTTACTGCACTGGGTACTGTATCCCACAATGCAATGCACTTGATCTTCCACGTACAGTGATGAATGAAAATGAAGCAGTATCAACCATGATTTTTAACATTGCAGACTACATTACAGTTGTTTTACTACATTGCTATTTACAAACAGCAGCAATATTGTGAAATATTATTAAAATTCAGAATAACTTTCTATTTGAATATGTTTTAAAATGTATTTCTGTGATAGAAAGCTGAATTTTCAGCATCATTACTCCAGTCTTCATTATCACATGATCCTACAGAAATCATTCTAATATGATGATTTGCTGCTCAGGAAACATGTATTATTATTATCAATGTTAAAAAAACAGTTGTGCTGCTTAATATTTTTTGTGGAATCTGTGAGTTTTTTTTGTCTTTACTGTCTCTTTTGATCTATTTAATGTAGATAAATAAAATTATAAATGAAAAAAAATCTTACTGACCCCAAATTTTTGACACACTTTTGTGTATGTTTGGTATGGAATAGCCTACTGGGTAACACTTTATTTTAAGGTGACATAGTTGCACGTTACTACATGTACTAACTATAACAGTAAATTATGCATAATTACATGTAACTAACCCTAACCAAACCCTAACTGTAACTCTATAGTAAGTACATGTAGTTAATTAATATTACTCAGTTCTATGAGTAAGTACAATATAACTACGTCACCTTAAAATAAAGTGTAAACGCCTACGCCATTTGATAGAAAATAGTTTGTCAAAATGAAAACATTATAAATCTATCCAATTTTAAATAAAAATATCTTTACATTTGGCAGTTCGATGCATCAGTGCCAACAAAGAGATAAAAATCCCCTCTGATATTGTTTCATCCATCACAGTGAAAAAGGAAGATCAAATCAAGCGCATTGCATTATGGGAGACGGTATTTCACACAGCACACTTTATTCAGGACATTTAGTAAGTCAGATAGTTACACGAAACATTCAGAAGGTGAAAACAACTCACTGAATTAAACACGCAACTTTATGAGGTAGTGAGAGAACAATGTAGCATTCATTTAAAACATTTGCAAACTATTTCACATGAAAAAAAAAGAGCAAGTATCCCATTCCAAACACAGCCATTGCCTCCCTCTTTCCTGTAATTTGTATCATGTGTGTGTGCGTGCGTATATTAATCAAGAACAGTAAAAGCAACTGCACAGATGGCCCTCAGCAGCACAAATGAGAGCAATTACTTGAGCCTCTTGCCTGCCCCCAGAGCAGCGGTCGGGCCCCGTGGCCCCTGAGCTCTGCTGGGACGTCAGCGAGACCAGCTCATTAACTGCTCTACCTGTCCATCTCACTCTCCTCCTCATGCTCTCTCTCCATCTCAGGAGTTTTCTGTATTCAACTCTTCTCCTCCTGCTCTTTTTCTCTGGCGGCCACATCTTAGTATAGTTGTTCCTTCTGCAGACCTGAGACAATTACATCTATCACATATTATATAATATATCATTTTTATTTTATTAAAAATAATCTGTATTGTTTTTTCCCCCCGTTGTTTTGTTGTTGTTTAACAGGTGTTTTTCCTCCATATTTTGAATTACGCTTTGTACTGTGTTGTGTTTTAGTGTTGGAAATGTCTGTAAATGTAAGGGGAAATGTCCTGGCAGAAAGTTGCCTGTACCTTTTCCATTTTTCTGTGGTTTTTAAAAAAAATATATATATCTTGAATTCACTATAATTTGTTACATATTTCCCTGAAAACATAATAATTTGAATAAGAATAATTATATATATAACAATAAAATATTGTTGTTTAAAATAATAATATTTTTTTAATAAAAAAATATAACATGTTTTAAATTTTTCTAGATAAAAAAAAAAAAAAAATCAAATCACAAGTACAGATGAAATAAAAAAATGTATGACGTCTTTAAATGGATGAGTTGGACCTGAAAATTTCACCCCAAAAATGCGGATGAACGGAGCTTGTAATTTGCTAATGCAAAGCGAATTACATTGCATTCAAGGTACACATTTATATTTTGTCAGTTCGTGCTTTCCCTGGAATCAAACCCATGACATTGGCGTTGCTTGCATCATGATCTCCTGTTTGAGCTACAGGAAAGCTTTCGATGTTATTTTGTCCATGTCTTTGTGTGTTAGGTTGGCGGATCTCCCCTCAGTGCCTCTGATTAGCAGCAGGACGTTGGGTTTGCACTTCCATCCTCACCAAGGCCTACACCACCACCTGCCCGTCATGTTTGACTACTTCCACCTGTCGGTCATCTCCGTCTCAATCCACGCCTCCCTGGTGGCACTGCACCAACCACTGATCAGGTGATCACACACAACTCCGCCCACCAGTTCTCAGCCAATCACCAATTTAGGGCACCAGCTACCATGCCTTCATAATTTATTTGGCCGCTTTTCAAAAGCATTTTGTCTATAAATTTGATAGTTTTTCCTCGTCCTAAACAAGGACACCATTATTATAAATATTGAACTGTTTTATCAATAATAATAATAATAGTACTTGCCATATACCACTAATAATGAAAGTTTGAAATTGAATTTAAATTTAATTTATAAAATTTAATTTAGACATTAAGGCAACGAGGCAAGTATTATTTAGTTTAACTGATCTGAATTACACCGTATAAAAAAAAAACGGTTAATATTGTGAAATATTATTACAATTTAAAATAATTGTTTCCTATTTTAATATAGTTTACATATTTAAGATGTATTTTAATTATTAATATAATTAACAAAGTGGGCTACATATACCATTCAAAAGTTTGGTGTCTGTTAGATTTTTTTTTATATATATATAGTTTTGAAAGAAGTCTCTTATTATAACAATTTAAAATAAATGTTTCCTATTTGAATATATTTTAAAATGTAATTTATTCCTGTGATAGCAAAGCAAATTTTTTAATTTAATTTAATTTAATTTAATTTAATTTAATTTAATTTAATTTAATTAAAATGTTAATACTTGTATCATTAGGTGTATAAGGCAAGTATTATTCATGGCCATGATTTCTAGTTTACTGCTAAATCCTGTGTATTGTTTGTCGGATCTCTACCTCCAGTTGGTAGGAGGTGTTACTGGCAGGATGTGATGTATCTTCACTGCCGTGGATCTGTTCTTTCAAACTGAGCTTTTAAAGTGCTAGATCTTTCCCTGAACCCTCCTGAAAGCAAAGCTGTCAAATCCAAAGTGTGTGTATTTGTCAGCTGTTACGTGTGATGGATTTCAGAGAACAGAAGCTTCATTAGTCTCAAACATTCTCAAGACCGACATTAAAGAAATAATCAGACATGTGGGTTTATGTTTGTGTGTAGCATTGTTTTCAGACAGACATGCAGTATAAATAATCTTCCCTTCCACTGATAAGAGCCGCACACATTGATAACACTACAGGTACTTACACTCTGTGATTTGTCTTCTAGCTTTGCGCGCAGTGGTAGGGGGTCGTGGCTGGGGAAAGGGTCTCCCGAGGGCGAAGCTCCGCCCTCTGCGATGTCAGTGGAGAACCTGATGTTTGGGGCTGGATACTGCAAACCTGTCCCAACAGAGGTAACCACACACATCGAACCTGACCAAGACAACTCATTTTACACATAATCATGCGTTTAAATGATTGAGTTTTAATGAATCGTGTGAATAGCATAATTCACTCAAACAATTGCAGTATATGCATATGAGATGATGTATGGGTATCCCACAATGCAACATAACTTGACTTTCCGTTTTTAATGTAATGAATGAATTGAAGGTATCCTTACAATATGTAATGTGAAATAAAAAGGGGATATTTTTAAAAACTTTCGTTGCATATTACTGGGTGCGAAATGCAATTATTTCGTTTAAAAATGCCAGTATGCATAATATGCAGTATACTAGTATTCCAAGTATTTTTAAATAATACCTGCTTCAGCTGGCTCTAGACATTCAGGGCCATTTAGAGTTAAACGGCATAGATAATCTGATCCTTCTGACCAGAAGCTGAGGACAAAGTAGCCCTGCATTTTTCTCAGATTGGAAGAATTGAGAGGTTTCTCTTGCCTGTGGAGATTTCCATTTAGGCAGGAAAGGTAACGAGGTCTCTCGTCTCCGTATGGGTCGTGCGTTTACACCCCCCCTGCAGGGCACTTTATTAAGTACAGCGTTACACTGGAGGGAGGCAGCGTTTGATCATCGTAACGAGCCCAGCTTTACTGGCCTCCAACATGAGGAGCAAGCACCCCTCGCTCTCTCTCTTTTCTTTCTAGAAGCGCTCACCAGCCTCCTCAGCACTTTTACTTTAACCATGAAGGATATAATGTGATACTTTCCTCTCGGTATACTCTTTTCTCTATATATGCCATAAGATTAGATCTTTAAGCTGATTGGGTGATGAGTTGATATTTGTGTCTTTAGCAAAATGCATTTCGTAACTTAATGCATGGGTCATTAATCATTGAATGACCTTTGTCGGGTTCCCCCCCACAATTACAATTAATGAGGACTGGAGATGTTAAACTTCTAAAAGCATCCGAAAATAGTTGGTTACACGTTATTTCGATGGACCACTTTAGACATTCTACTAGTACTAACTACAAGTAACTACATGTCGACTCTTATTAGACTGTGGTCGACTGTTAGGTGTTCGAGTTAGTACAAGCACTTTGTTCTTAGTGCTACTTCAAAAGTGTTACCAAAAAGTATCATAAAACTCATATGGCTTGTATATATTACAAGACTTCTGAATCATATAATAGCTTTATGTGAGAACTAAAACTTCAGTGAACCTAAAATTCAATTTGTTTGTTTTATATGCTCACTGTTAACTGCTAAAAATTGAAGTCACTGGTGAGTTAAACTAGATCAAACTAATGTACTTGTAATATATAGAGTAGTGCACAGACTTGCATGA